>JBBYHH010462364.1:0-19818 GCA_038382905.1 Daphne laureola
GCCTGTCAGGTTCGGGCTCGGCTCGACTCTCACCCCTAGTCTGCATTACTCGAGATTGAAAGATGGTGACGCTTCGACTAGTGGATTCTCTTCTAGTTCTAGCTATTAGGTCTCCTCCTAGTTTAGCTCTGTTCGCTTAACCATGGTTTTGACGAAACCATGATGTTGAGGGAGTTTGACCAGCTTGTAATTACTTTCTACACATGTCTTCAGCTACCCCACCTCTTTTAACTTTACATTTTTCTCAAAAATCATCTTTTTCTTTATTTTTTGAGCAATAATAACTTATTTTATTAATGAAAACTCATTAAAAAATAAGTCGAGAACGATGAACTAAAGTATCTAAGAACGGTACAACAAAACCGGCCTATTAAGGGAGAAATTACCACATAAGTAGCATTATAATGGAAAACCAAGACCACTAAAACTAGGCTCCCACAAACTGGTCTCAAAAGGCAAAGCAAACTCATAACGACGGTCATAACCACTATAGCGGTAAAAAGATCTTGTATCTCGCTCCCGGTACCCTTGATCGCCCAAAAACAGAATGGTATCGGCGCACCATAATGAGCTACGGAGAGCACTAGCCTTATCCATATTAGTAATCACAATAAAACATCTAAATGATCAATCCTAAAAAGATGCAAGAAAAAATGACAATCGCAAACGCAACAAAGCGAAAAAGAAAAAATCTCACAAAAAAGAACTGGAAAACAACAAAGGGTCCTGACACAAAGTACGCTAGAAAAAACAACAAAAGTTTGAATCAAAACAAAAATTGAAGGAGCAAGCCAGGATGGTCCGTAATCTGGCTCGGTCCAGAGCCGAAAACTCATGGTGTCGGGTGGGACGGTAAGTCCCCTGAGCCCACCATAATATGCTCTACAACTGCAACCCCAAGAGCAAGAGCACCAATCATTCACCAGCAATCTGGTGACACATGCCGGCCACGTCGAATCAAAGGCACGACCAGAGAACGGCCAAAACAACCAAAGGGACAACGGGCAACGCACCAAGGATGAGCACGAAGGGTCGCCGACCGAGAGAAGCGTGTGGAGGACCCGCCCAGCCCCCAACTCCTCGACGATCCATGAGCCCACAACGCTGGCCGACGATTGGAGTTGCAGAAGAGATGAGGAAAGAGTAGCCCACGGTATCGCCGTTGCGGCGACGTTTGTGCAGCAGCAGTGCCTGTGCAGACGTCATCGACAACGCGTAGGAGAGCCAAGGAACGATGATGAGAGAAACAGATTAAAAGCGGGCAAACCGAGGCGGCGTTGAGCAAGCCAGTGCGTGATCGGATGTCGGAATAAAGCTCTGATGTGCAGGGAAGGAAGGAATTGTAACCGGCACTGAAGAAACCATGGCACCGACGTCGATGGGAAGGGTGTACTTCGACTGCGGTAGCAACAACTGTAAACCATAGCCCATCTTTTTCTTTATATTCGTATCACTTTCTCTCGACCAATAAAATAATTATAATACATAAATATTTACTTGTTAGTAGTTTTTCAAGTTTAAAATTTACTGCCTTCAACTTAATTTGTATTCGGAGAGGTCAATAAAATGAATTACTTTTTTCTTTATTGTTTTCTTAAAGAATTTTTATTTAGTTTAGTTTCCCACTTTTTAGTATATGAAATACTAGAAATTGTTGTTTTTCTTTTAATAATAGACATTTTTAAGAAATTTTATATTAGAGTAAAGTTCATTTTTAATCCATTAACTTTAATATGTGTTCTATTTTGGTCATCTTTTAAGAATGTGTCATATTTGAATCATAAAATTATATTTTTTTTGTCCTATTTTGATCATTCCGTTATTTTATCAGTTAAATTTTCTGTTAATTTAATGAAATAACGAAAATACTCTTTCTTTATTTACCACTCACTCCCTAACTTACTCCCTAAGTTTATAAAATACTTTTTCTTTTACACGAGCATGGTCTAAAATAATCTCAAGAAAAGTCCATCACCTTCATGAAATTAACCACTAAATTTTATTTTATTTTTAAAAAAGAATTCACAAGAAAAGTCTAGAAACTAAAGAAAAATTAAACAAAAGTATAAATTGTTCATCCTCCTTGTTGCCGACTAGATCGTCAAAATTTCCAGCCCAGCATTTGAAGCCTGGCAATCCGATGCCAACGTTGTGGAGGTCGATCCCTCCGCCTCTTCTGGGTTGTCGGTGAGGCTGTCATCGCAGCCACCATCTGCTTCTAGGCTGCCCTGCCATGTATCATCGTGTAGATAAAAAAATCTGTGAGATCCAAAGAGGAGAGAGGAAGCAATCTATGACCACCAACCAACAAAGATATAGATCATTTTACTTTTTATCAATTACCAAAAGACAGCAGCGACGAAAACCCAACTGAAATGCAGTAAACACACAGAACGAGATACAAAACAATATCTTCAGAAATAAAATTTCTTTGGAGTTGTTAATATCCTGAAAGAATATTTATGATATACTATGCAACAAGCCTGCGTTGCAGTAATCGAAGTTTCAACTCATAAATTTCAGAAACAGAAGAACTTGTTGGCTTACCGTTAACCCACTAAAAGCTTACACTTCAAAAGACATAGATCATTTTGCTTTTTATCAATGAATAAAATTTTGTTCCAAACCGGAGCGGAGAGAATTTCTTCTTCTCGTATACGTAGCATGATGTTATTAGTTGCTAACATCTTAATTAATTATGGATTGTCACACCCCATAATAAATAGTGGCAGTCCCGTGCCCCATAATTAATAGTGGTAACACGAACCAATAACGTCATGTCACATATGTAGGAAGAAGGAGTTCCCTCCATCCCAGATTGGAGCAAAATTGTGTTATTTATCAATTACCAAAAGCAATTAGTCTCTTAAATCCCCAAATCCCACACTTTGTTTCTATTCTCCTCCTTCTCGATCACTCATGTACACTTGAACATAATCCGAGTCACTAGCTCTAGAAGGCGTCATTTTGCGACCTTTCACCTTGAGATCCATCCGATTCATGATTCCACAAGACGAACTCGATGAACAGAGCGAATAATTTGATCTGCTGCCGTCGCATGGCGCGGGTGATCTTCCGTTGAGAAAAAAGGACTCAAAATCAACAAGTAATTATCTAGCCCAGAGAATCATTTGAACCAAAGAACAACTCCAGATATTGTAACTTGTAATGTTTTTTTGTTTCATCGGAGAAGATGGTGCGAAATTAGGGTTTTAAAGTTTGAGGTTAAAGTGAACTTTTATTAAAAGTTTAATGACTAGAGTTTAAATAAATGTGTAATTAGGTTCATAAATAAGGGGTAATTATGTAAATGTAACTTATTTAACAGAAAATTTAACTGATAAAATAACGGAAGGATCAAAACAGGACAAAAATCATGAGTTTAGGATTAAAATAGGACGAATTCTTAAAACGGGACTAAAATAGAGCACGCACTATAGTTAAGAGACTAAAAATGGATTTTACTCCATTTAAAACTGAGGGTTACATCTTTATACATACCTGATATATCACATATTAGCATAGTCACAATAAAGGATGTTCAGACAGCCTGGTGAACGGTAATGATGTGGTTAAAGATACAGGGACTTGGTTTTCTTCCTCCCATTGGTTTGAACATCTGTTTGTCATGAGATCACAGTCATAGATGTTGTTTTCTGTACAATATAAAAGGTGTTGTTTTCTTGATATTTGTTAATATCCCCACTTCTATATCAATTGATATGAGCGCTTTTGCCTCTGCATGTTGAAGCTTAACTTTCTTGCTATTATGTTGTATGTTGCATCACTCTGTTTAGTTTTTGTTCATGTCGATTGCTTCTTGTTTATTTCCCACGACATAAGCATGAAGAGGAAATAGTCATCTCTATGCTTCTTGCTGATGTAGGGGATGAGAATGTTGAGACCATAATTGATGAGCGAAGATCAGAATAAAGCCATTGCCGAAAAAGACTGATCCCTCTGATCTTCCTGTTAGTGATGTCGGTTTGGTACAAAGGTTGGTTAACTTCAGTTCAATATGTGAAACGTGTATATATATATGTTCTCTTAGTCCTGGTTGACCCAATAGAGTTCTATGAAGTATAGGATTAGCTGCAGCTGTGTCAAGAAGCTCAAATTGGTGAAATAAACTTTCAGTTGTTTGCTATTGTTGAAATTTTTGCATTAGCGTTTTTTCCTTCTCTCTTTTTGCTCTCTGTTTTGGTGTATAAATATCTAAGTGGTCTCGATTTGGTAGATTTTTTGGATACCCAAAGCAGCTTTTGATATTTTCCCTTGGGAGAAGAGGCAATTCTGTCACTAATCTTTTAAAAAACTTTCATATTGCCGCCAACCTTTTTTCTGAGATAAAGATATTATTAGCTTATTGTTAAAGGGGTATTTTTACCATTAGATGTTAAGTTGTCTTAGTTGACGGAGAGATACGCTTAGATGGCGTTGATGTGGCTTACCACTGGGTGGGGGTAAAGTCATTAATGGTCCTACCGTTTTGTCAATGAAATCCTATAACTTACAATGTTATCAACTGAGTCCTCAAATTTGCATGAGTTTCTTAATTAAGTCCTAAAACTTAGAGAATCTTTCAACCGAGTCCTAATCCCGAAACTAGACACTTATCTTTTTAAAAAAATTCAAAAAGGTTCTTCACGTTATTAAATGTTCGTTTTATGCATCAACTTGACTCTGATACTAATTACATGCCAGTTAATGGTGATTATTAATGACAAAAGTGAAGGATTAATTGTGATAAACTTGTATTAAAATATTAAAGTCATGAAACGATAATAATAACACACAACTGATATTATAATATTAAAATTTAAACTTACAGTAATCTGGTGAGTATCAGATGCTCACAACAACTAAAATGCAAATAAAGACTGTTGGATGTACACATGAACACACCAGACTTCCAACGGTTACACTCGTAAACACAAAATCTAAAGTAAACTATGAACTAGAACAATATTTAGATTGATTTTCTAAATAGAAAGGTATTCAACACATGAACTTAGAGAAGCATGGAGAGAGATATTTTCAAGTAGAAAGTTAATGGGTGTCTTGCTTCTGCTGAGAGGCCTTCTATTTATATGGAAAAGAAAAGATTCATTCATTGCTGGTGGTTTGTCGTTTCTTCACCAATAATGTTTGCTTTATTAAAGGTGGCTTCTTTTTCTTTTCGAGTGGAGACTTTGTCTCACTCTTCACATGCCTTTGTCTGACAGTCTCAATTATTTCTTTGCCGTGAGCCTTCCTTGGTTGAGGCAGTTGGACAGCTTCTCTTGGGCAACTTTGACATTTTGTTCCTGGACAGATCTTACTGCTAACTTCATCAGCTTCTTTTTCATTTCTTCCAAGGGGATATCTGCAAATTCTGATTGGGAATAGAGCTTTCCCAATACTGCATCAATTTTTTTTTTCATTTAGAGCTTCGTACAGCTCAATGATTTTAAGCGTGATATTTTTTATGAAATAAGAGTTAATCACGCATTTGTCCCACCAATGGGTAACCCATACCCTCTCCAAAACATAGACATACTGATCCTGATCTATCTCAGTGCGATCAGACAATCCATGAGATTCTGTATATGGCTAGAAAGTAGAATTCGGCATAGGGGATAATATTTTTCTGATACTTCTGTTTGTTGAATTTAATAAATTTGCCAAAAGATTCTTTGACATGTTCTGGGAATTGATCAGAGACCAAACTTTTCTTGGCAAACCAGAGGTGGAACCAATTTGAATTTTTTTTTTCTGGTTTGACTTAAAAAGGATCACCCATGATTGCCTATTTTCTGAAATTTGCAGATTAAAAATGTCATTTCAGGCCTGTATGTAGTCCCAGTATGAATAAGCATGGTTGCTGAATTTCTTATACAAGAACCTCTTCCTGGTATGAGGCATTCCCCATTCTTCTGGAGACTAAACTTTGTAGATCCCTAATTTGAAAATTCCAATTTCTTTGAAATATTTTTCGTGTGGGCTTTTGGTATTTCTATCTCTGTGGTCTATTTCCACAGAACCTGTTTCCTAGAGTATTTTTTTTAAAATACTCATATTTTCTAAGGGAAGTGTATTCCCACATAGGATGTTTGTGCCTTGGCCAATATTTTCTCGCCACTTCTAGATGAGTCATGATCCTCAAATCACTGTTTTCTACTGGGAGAGGAGCTCCCTTTCCATTTCTCTTTTTTTGGGGGGGATTCCTAGGGAAAAAAGTGTTATCTGTTGAGTTTTTGCGGGGGTTCTAGAGACTAGAGATCCTTCGAAGAATGTTTTAGAGCCTTTAGGAAGCTCATCATGCGGCTATGGGAAGGGAAATTTTCTTCCTCTTTTTGTCTCTCTTGGAGAGAATAACTCATCGAGGATGAGGATGATCTTCTGTCCTCTTGGTACTATGAGAGGATTCGCCTTTCTCGATTCTAATTTTCTGGCTAGTGGGTAATACATAAAAATTCATCTGTTCTGGCTCTTGATTTTCTATTTGCATGAGGGATGCAAATTTACTTTGTTCTTCGGGCATATGGATTTCTGTGATAACCATATGCTCATCATCCATATGAAAGATCGTTTCTATGAGATCCAGATTATTTACCTATTCCATTCTGTTTTTGATTTCTTCCTTTGGTGAATCATGTTTCCCCATGTCCTCAATGTAAAAATTCTTGAGTTAGAAAGTCGGGTAATGAATTCTTTTCACCATCAATGTGTTCTATATCAAAATAAAAAATAGTTAAAATAGACTGTCATCTTGCAAATATTTGCTTTGAAGCCAAGTTCTTAACATCTTTAAGAATGACACTTTTGGCTGCCTTAGAATCAGTCCGTATCAGAAATTTCTGGTTTAGAAGGTCTTCTTCGAACTTTGCTACACCAAGAACGATTGTCAAGATTTCCTTTTTAATTGTGGCATAGTTCTGTTGAGTCTGGTTCCAGACTCCTGATGTGAACCTAACTAATTTTTACTTGTTGTCAACCTTCTGTTTTAGTATCCCTCCATACCCTATTTTGCGGGCGTCTGTTTCAATTATTTTGAACGCCTCTGGGATAGGAATAGTAGCACACAAGATTTATTTAATTTTTCTTTTGACAAGCCTGATAGCTTGTGTCTGTTCTTTTCCCCATTCTGAAGGAATTTTATTTAATCTATCAAATAGAGGTTTATAATCTTTGGCCATATCTCTGTAAAATTCAGAGACATAATTAAGGCTTCCTAAAAACTTATGCAGTTGTTTCTTATCCTTTATCTCATCAGAGATTTTTTCTGTAAAACTAATTGATCGATCAATAGGTTTTATGGTTCCTCTATATATCATATGGCCAAGGAACTGAATATTTGTTTGAAATAATTCTATTTTCTTCGCTGAGACGATTAATCCTGCTTCTTCCACTATTTTCATAAATTTATGTAAGTGTTTCCAGTGTTCATCAATTGATTGGGAAAACACTAACACATCATCAATGTAAATAATAGTAAAGGAGTTGTAAGGATTAAAGATATCATTCATGATTCTTTGAAATTCTGAGGGTGCATTCTTCAAGCCAAATGACATAACATTCCATTCATAATATTCAAATGGGACGTTAAATCCTTTTTTATATTTATCTTTTTCTTGGTTTTGGATCTGTCAAAATTCTGATTTCATGTCAAATTTTAAGAATACTGTGGCATTGTATAACCTTGATAATAAGTCTTTCTTATTAGGTATTGGATACCTAATTCATTTTAGAACTTTGTTCAAATGTTTGTAATTAATTACTAACCGCGGGACTCCCCTTTCTATTTCTGAGTTTTTATTTACATAAAAAGTTGAACAACTCCATGGGGAGGAATTTTTTCTTATTAATCCCTTATTCAAGAAATCTTGAATTTCTTTTTTACAATGAACCGTTAGTTCTTCATTCATTTGGATGGTCATTGATCTAGTAGAAATATTTTTTTCTCAAATTCTGTTTCATAAGGCAGACTGACAATATGTCTCTTTCTTTCTCAAAATGTATTAGGGATGTCTGCACAGATTTTTTTATTCAGAATCTCCTTAAAATTCTGAATCTGATTTTTTAATTCTGGAATCTTTATTTTATCCTCAATACTCTTGTGTTTTATATCCTCTTGAAGACTCATTAAATTTTATTGCTTATTGGTTAGACTAGTATTAAGTTCTTCCAATAAACTAGTTCGGTGAGGTTCTGTAAATTTAAAAGTAATTTTCTTCTTAAATTTCTTGGTTATCAACCCATTCTTGTCAACTTTATAACGTATTATGGTATTAAGAAAGAGTGTTCCTAAAATTAGATTTTGATTCATTTGGGCAAGAACCGTGAAATGTTGTGAGATACAAATTTCATCATTGGAGACATCTATATGAGTTAATTTGAATCTCATTGACATTACTTGCTTATTAGCTACCGTAATATACCCAAATATTTTTTCTAGATATTTGTAAGGAATTAACCCTTCTTTAATCCACATTTCTATCTGCCCCTGAATCAATCAGTGCGACAGTTGTAATTTCAAACTCATTTTCTACGCGCAATGTGATCAGACTTGTGTATCTCTGATTTTGTACGTAATTAATTTCATTGATCTGAAGGGGTTTATTCTGAGAAGAAGTTTCAGTTGTTTCTTCTTCTTCAAATACTTATTCTTTCTCTTTATTCTTTTATTTTGTTTTAAGATCATAATTATTTAGATCTTGAATTACATCTTCTTGGGAATGTGCTTCTCACCCATGGAGTTCTAAGATCTTAATTCTTATTTTTAGATCTTTGACTTCATTTTTGACTAAGTGAAGTTCTGTCTTTAGTTCTTTAATAGTGGGTTCTCTATGGTTCATTTGAGCATGATCTACTATTTTCAATATTTCATTAAAACTATAGACTTGATGTTTGCCAACTATCTTTCTTCTTTTCCCACTTGAGACGGTCTTGTTCTTGGCTGTTTATTTTTTTTACATGCCTTAAAAATATTTCTTTCCTTATTTCTGGATCTTCTATATTCTTTGCAATTTCTAGGATTCTTTCATCAGCATCTGTAATTGTATTAATTTGGAGCATATTTAATTCTAGATTTCCAAATGTCTTCTGGATGTCACATGATTCGCATTGACATTTAGAGCCACAACTTTTATCCGATTCTTGGTCTGACTCGCTGCTTGAGTCAAACTCATTAAGTTCATTTGAACTTTCTGATTTATTAGACGTTTCTTCAAAGTTTTCTCCTGACTTGCTATTAAGCATTATTTGCATCAGACTTTATTTTAAGCCTTCATCAATTTGTAGAGCGTTTATTTTTTGTTTAGTTCTACATTTGTTCTGGAAGTTGCCTATTTTTCCACATTTCTAGCAAGCGGGTTTAAATTTATTTCTTCTAGGATTCCTATCAAATTTCCTATTTTTAAATATTTTGTACCTTGTAGGTCTTTCTTCCCTTTTGCCTTCTTTTTTCTCATATCTTTTGAAGTTTTTATAAGGTTTGTTTCTTCTAGACCTTTTGTATTCCTTTTGTGAATCTTGAAGACTGTACCCATACTTGGTACAAAAACTTCTCATTTCTCTTCTTCCTTCAAGTCTTCCATTTTTGACTTATTTTTTCCATTTAACTTCATGACACATTTTAAGGCCAACTTCTTTTATTTCTGAGAATATTTGATCATAAGTGTAATTCTCTATCTCTAGATTCCCTTAGTTTTTCTCTCTTATGTGATCAACAATCAATTGTCCAAAATGTCTTGGTAGATCCTGGATGAATTTTTTTTTTTCAAATGGTGGAGTTACAGTCTTCTCTCTCATAAACTCTTGAGAAAAAAATATTTTTATATCATTCTAGGTCAGAAAGAATTCTACATTTTAAATTAAGCAATAATTCTTCATTTAATCTTTGCTTAGTTTCTCTTGTTCCTATGAAATGCAGATAGATTATTAATATTAATGTATTAACTACATATGATTCTGCAGTTCTTATGATTTGATTCCCTTGTGGAACTTCTATTTGTCTTGTGGCATTTCTTGTCTTACTTGTTCAGAAAGACATTTATCCCAGCAGTTTCTTAACTGTCTAGTAAAACCTGAGGGAGGATATGTTGTAGTTACTTCTTTGATTTCCTCTTCTTCTTTGACCTTATAGGTATTTCATATCTCTTCTAGGGTTGACAGAGTTGTTTCGTCATTTAGAACCATTGTTGGAATAAACCACTCAAAAACATTTAGATTTGTTTACTGTTCTAGTTCATAGTTTACTTTGAGTTTAGTGTGTATGAGTGTAGCTGTTGGAAACTTGATGTGTTCGTGTGTGCATCCAACAATATTTATTTACATTTAGATTGTTGTGAGCATCTGGTATTCACTAGATTTCTGTAAATTTAAATTTTAATGTTATAATATCAGTTGTGTGTTTTATTTTTATTTTTTAAAGCAATTAGATATTTTATTTATTTACTGAATATTTACCAGTTTTAATGCACCAAATTTTATTCGAACCTCGGTAAACTGAAATCGAATAAGAACTTCTCCAAAGACCCTTAACGAATGCAAACTCGTCATTAAGCTAGTTGCTTACGCAACCAAGCAGCAAGGCGACCGAGCAGAGTCCAAGGGGTAAAAGAGCCGACTCTCATTCGGAGACATTCAACCAAGACTCGACTCACCTACTTGGTTCGCTAAGTGTGGTGATCAGGGGTAAAACACCAAGAAGAAACCCCTCGGGATTCCCATACATCCATTGCGACCCAACCATGGAGGTGGGAAAGGCCACTCCTGTCCGAATAAAAATACACCAAGTAATTACATGGCCTGTCGGCCCCATAGCCCGAGTCCCCCCCATCATATCTCATTCTGAAAAACAAGGCTGCACCTGGTAAAATTATTTGTTTCCCTCGCCGGACTTTTACCATCTTCCTCTACCCCATTCTCTAAATGATCTCATGTTAACCCAAACCACGATCTCTACCAGTAAATCTTTTCTCCACGTTGCATCTTGAGCTGACTTTCACCCACTGTTTATTTGTTTGTTCGCTCCTTGGCCCATAGAGTCATCCTAGTTGACGTCGTGTTTTGGCATGTGTTTTGTGCTTGAACACCAATGAATCAACATTATTTTAACCCCACCTCCACTTTATTCCATGTTTCCATTCCTTACTGCGTCTTTCTCACACGAAACACCCGTGCACAAAGATCAACCTATTCATTATCACATTTCACAAATATTCCATATGACATAACTGTATATAGAGAGCCTCAACTATGTCCCTGCTTGCAACGGTGCTATCATCCACGTGGACCATGATTTTTATGCCTTTTTACACCTATTCGATAGCCATAAGTAGAAGAATGCTTGTACTTCTGAGAATATCTCAGTGGCACTCCACTTTTGTCCCTTCATGACAAGCCAATTTCTTCCTTTCCATATGCACCATGATGTAATCATAATGATGCTCATCCAGATTGGTCTTTCCTCACTGCAACTTGTAGAACAAATTCTCCTGGAAATAAATCATCAGTATCCAACAAAAAACTAGTACGTACACCACACCACACAGCCACCGCCTCCCAAATATGAAACACTTGTGGGCATCGTATTAGTGCATGATGAATCATTTCAGTCTCTTGCCGACAATTTTGACAGTCCAGGGAAGGAAAATTCACACCGCGAACCTGCAGCAGGGGTAAGATGGGTAATAACTCCCTCGTTGCCCTCCAGAAGAAAACGTTTACCTTCCTTGGTACGAACTTGCACCAGCTTGTATGCACATTAGAGTGAACTGCCAGTTTTACATCAACCGACTTAGACATATATAAGACTGAGTATTCCTTTTCAAGCCCCGCATGCCAAGTCCATCTATCCGGATAGTCCTGCAACAAATTAAAGGGCTGCAACACAGAGTTCAATGCATCAAGTTCATCATTAGTTCGACCTCTAATAGGGAGATTCCAGTCCCAAAGCCAACACCTCTCCCCCCCCACCGAATTTCTTAATCTATCTTGAACAAGACAATCTGGGTTAGCTGCTAGCCGAAATAATTGTGGGAAACGGTCTTTAAGAGCTCGTTCCCCTATCCAAGTATCCCTCCAAAATTTTATTGAATTACCCAACCCTACTTCTTTCCTGAAACCTGATTTGAATACTATACCTAACTTTTGTAACGCCGGACTTACCTTTAGGATCTCCCCCACACTCATTTCCAACCTTTCCCATCCTCACATGGATTCCATAAGCCTCCATCCCTCCCATGAATACTACGAATAACCTGTCCCCATAAGCTATTCTCCTCTTTTAAAAACCTACCCCACCATTTTCCTAAGAGTCCCAAGTTCTTTCCTATAAGACTACCTACCGGTAACCCTCCCGACTCAAACGACCCATAACATCTTTTTAGCTTTACCCAAATAATCTTTCTACAGTCACTAGGTACCCCCCAGATGAATTTATTCCTTAACATCTCTAGTCTCTTTACCACTCCCCGAGGTGCCCTAAACAACGAAAAATAATATAATGGGACACACCCCAAAACTGATTTTATCAATGTTAATCGACCCCTGATGGACAATGATTTACATTTCTAAGTGCTCAATTTCTTCTGAAACTTTTGGACAATTGGCTCCCAATTTCTTTTAATATTCATATTTAGCCCCACAGGTAGGCCCAGATATATCATTGGCAGTTTTCCAACTGCGCATTTCAATTGATTAGCTACTCCTTGGACATCCCCATCTTGTACCCCTACCCCAAACAGATTGGTTTTCTGAAGGTTCAATTTTAGTCCCGAAGCCATTTCGAAGCATTTTAATAAACACAACAATTTTTTTGAATTATCCAAGGACCACTCTCCAAAAAATATGGTATCGTCAGTAAATTGACGATGAGAGATACTTACCTGGCTCAATCCCACCAACACTGGCTTGAACACCTGTTGTGCCACAACTTCCTGCATCATAACATTAAGGGCTTCCACTACAATCAGAAATAGGAATGGTGATATCGGATCTCCCTGTCTGAGTCTGCGTTCCATGCTAAAATCCCCAGAGGGGCTTCCATTTATCAATATTGAGAATCGAGCTGATCGGAGGCATCTTGTGATCCACTTGCACCATTTTTCTCCAAAATTCATTTGGTTCATTATGTTCAAAAGAAATTCCCATGACACACAATCATAAGCCTTCGCGAAGTCTGCCTTTATCATCAACATTTGTTCCTTCGATTGTTTTTTCCATGATACGATTTCATTTACCACCATCACTCCATCCAGAATCTGCCTCCCTTCAATGAAAGCAGATTGAGCTTCACTTATAACTGTTGGGAGCACTTTTTTCATTCTCTCCGCCAGAATCTTTGCAATTATTTTTTACTGGCACCCAATTAAGATGATGGGTCTATAATCGGCTAGTGATACTGGGTCATTTGTCTTTGGTATCAATGTGAGGAACGAAGCATTACACCCTGCACCGATTATACCTGACTGTTCAAATTCTTTCACATATCTCATCACATCTGCTCTAAGTAGTTCCCAGTTATCCTTTAAGAACGAGAATGAGAACCCATCGGGTCCTGGAGCTTTGTTTGATCCACAGCTCCACACCGCTGCCCAAACTTCCTCCTCTGAGAATGAGGCTTCAAACAGACTATTCTGTTTACTGCTCACTTTTTTAAACTTTTGGCTGTAGAACTTGGGTCTTTGTTGGATCGGTTCTCTGAACACTTCCTTGAAATGATTCATTGCAGCATCCTTCATTTGATTCGGTTGATCTATCCACATACCATTTACCAACAAACCTTTTATACCGTTCTTTCTCCTTCTCCCATTTATTACCCCATGATAATATCTAGAATTTTCATCCCCCTCTATCACCCACTTTACCTTGGCTTTCTGCTTTAATTTGGCCGATCTCAATCTCTCAATCTTGAAGAAACCAGCTCGGGCCTCTGTCCACTGCGCTTTTTCTTCAACTGTCAATTCTATGATCTCAGCTTTGATCTCGAGGTTCGTCATTGTGAATTTATGTTCCTCTGACATTTTTGCCAGTGATTTCAGATTCTTTCTCCACTCTTTTATTCCAAATTTCACTTTCTTCAATTTTTCTTTCAACACATATCCTGGGGCTCCGTTGATAGATATTTCTGACCAAATTTTTGCCACAGCCTCCTTATAAGATTCACCCTCCATCCAATAGTCGTAGAATCTAAAAGGAATCGGACCTGAATTAACCACTGCTGGCTTTAGTATAATCGGGCAATGATCTGCAAAAGTACGGTCTAAGGCCTCCGCTGAAATCGATTGCCATTCATCCTCAAACTCCGAGTTGATAAGAAATCTGTCCAGCTTGCTAAATTTTGAACCTCCACCTCCTATCCACGTAAATTTCCTCCTACCTAAACTCACATCAAATAGAGAATTAGTCATAATAAAATTATTAAAATCACTCGCCATACCTGATTGGAAGGCCGATCCTCTTCTCTCTGATTCTGATCGTACCACATTAAAATCGCCCATGATGCATATTGCCCCGCTTACTTGATTTATCACATCAGATAATCTCTCTCATAGGACCCTCTTATTAGCAGTCTCCTGGGGTGCGTACACGTTTATCAACAAAATTTCATTTTCATGTCCTACCCACTTTCCTTTGAGACCCAAAAATCCCTCTCCTTCTATGCGACTAGTAGCCTGCAAGCACTCACAATTACATGCAACTAGCATCCTTCCTGATCTTCCAACAACCTTAGTAAATGCTACTTCTACTTGACTATGGTTCCAGATATTTTTAATAATCTGTTCTCCTCCATCTTGAGAAATCGTTTCTTGAACAGCTAGGAAATCGATCTTCTCATCTCTAATTAAATCCCTCAGTCCTCTGATTCTGTGATCCCCCCGAAAACCACGGATATTAAGTGAAAAAATCTTCATTGATTCAGAATTGACACACCACATACCTGCCTCTGCTCACTATCGCTTTCATCAACAAAGAGGCACAAGCCTACTTTTTATGCAATTCCCTGAAAATGGCTCGAATCTGAACTGCTGCAACCAGAGCCGTTTTGATGATTTACCGACGCTTCTTCAGCTACTATCGTTTGACTCTCTACCCAGTCCTCAATATTTGGCATTTGATTCGGGATCATCTCAGGATCTGTATTACCTCTTCGTTTCTTTAGGGTGCTCATCCTGAAATTGCATAATATCATTTTTCTCCTCTTGCCTGAAATCCTCTTTGCACGATCAGCGTCCGAGGCTACCTTTTGACTTTTCATCCAACAAGTTGTTCTTGGGTTTGTTCTTTTTCGTCTAGAGTATACTGTGTTGTGATCACCTGATTGACCCAAACCATTTGATATAGCATCCAAATTTAGATCTGGTATGTGAGACCCCTGGATACGTTGGTTCCACACAAAAGGTCCTATCCCTTCACTTTTGCTCTTATCTCTTGCCATTGATTCAACCAGATTAGGCTTATGCGGCCCAGATACTGGTCAGGCCTCAAAATGTGCTCCATGGGCCTCCACTTGGGCCTCTATACCTTTGTCCTTGTTGATACAATCCTGGTTAATCTCTTGAGTACTTTGCTCCATCCTTATTTCCCCCATTTCCATCGTATCATCTACTCCTTCAGAGTCATCATCTGAGTTGCTGTCATACTCCCCTTGATTTTTGTTTGACTCACTAATGCTCTCTTTTATTCTCTCATTAATTATGACTCCTACGAAATTGAGTTCTTCCCCTCTGTCCCCATTCAAAACCTGCTGCATTAAATCACCGTTGTGGTTTCCCAGGCTTTTTCGATTCCGTGACTCGCCGCCGTCGGAGGAGGCGTCATCTCTTGAGTTCTGACTTTCCGATCCCAATTCCTCTGATTCTGAATTTTGTCCGTGCAGTTATACACTCATTGCAAGATTCCCATACCTTAACAGGGAATAACCTCTCATCCAGATCAATATGGATAATTTTTGCGATGTCTTCCACCTGTTTTGTGATGATGCTAACTTTCCCCAAGAATAAATCATCCTTTTGCTCTGTGGCTGCTTCAATTTCAATTACCGAACCCCATATCCCTACAATTTCACAGAAAATGCTTTTGGACCATGCCTCAAGCGGTAGTCCTGCAATGTTTAGCGTTACAAATCTTCCATAGTTATTCATAGGTTCCGATGTCGTCCAAGGTTTGCACCAAGTCATCCATTCGTGTAATACTTCAAGACCAACTTTTAGCATCTTTTCCATGTTTTCTCGAGAGCTGCATTCCAGCAATATGCACAAACCGCCCAAGTATTTTGCTTGACAGCCCAGAAAGCCTTTTTCTTTTAACAGATCGTTCATGTTGTTCAACGCATTCAAGATTTTTGCTTCCCCCACCGCAGAGCGTTTCAGCCAATGTTCTTCTACTTTTTGTATGTTCTTTGGTTTCAGGACTATCTTTGTGTCATGGCTTCCATCGACAGTTCAGGGATGGAACTGTAAAAAGCTGCCAGAAAAGAAAACATCAAGGGTCAGTTCAGGTAACAGAAAATTTATTTTCAAAAAATTTTATCTCACTTTTTCAATTTTTAATATATTTAACAATCTTAAATTCATCGATTCTTTATAAAATAATATTTTTCTTAAATTTATCACTCACATATATCTCATCCATCAATAAAAAATACATTCCAAAATTTCTCAAAAAAAAAATTTCCCAAACCAAATGAACTAAGCCCAAAATAGGTACAACTATTCACATCCAAAGAAGAACAGCAACGAAATAAAACGGTGAAAAATGAAATGGCAGTAACAAAAAGGTGGGAAAAAAAGCAATGGAAGGTTGTCCAAATTCAAAATAAAGTTACAAAAACGGGTGTTTAGTTGTAGACAGATCTGGAAGTAAGAAAAAGTGACCTTATTTTATTGAAAACTTAGCTGGCCCTCGCACGTCTAACCACAATTACCTCACCTTTCCTCTTCAAATCCAAACCCATTCTCAGCTTCTGGACTCCAGACAGAGACTGCAACTAATTGAACAATGGGTGGAATCTCAGGACCCAAGCTTATGGTGGCTATGGCGGCCTTGGCCTTTGCCACGGTGGTGATGCTGCCGGAGGTGGAGGCTGTAAGGTTTCTTGTCGGCGGCAGCAATGGTTGGAGCCCCAATGTGAATTACACCGTCTGGGCTCAGGACAAGCATTTCTACAATGGCGATTGGCTCTGTAAGTTATGATCTAAACTTGCACTTTCTCATTCTTGAACTGATCAGTTGCTGGTTTTGGAGTTGAATCAACAGATCTAGAAATGAGAAGTGAGTGTTTGTTAGGCTAAAGCTCTAAGCTTTTGATTCAATTGGAGGTTAGCATCTTCTCTTTAGGGCTCCTTTCAGGCCGTTGACCCTCTAAGGCCTAAAAGCTTCATTTTTTAACTGCAAAGGTCCAAACTTTCTCTTTCAAATTGAAAGGGAAAATGAGACTTAAAATATGACAGTGCTAGGTCCAAGTCTTAACACTGATCAGAAAAGTCCATAACCATCCCACCCATGAGCTTGAATGCTACAAATCTAGTCAGAGTTTACACCTTTACACCACTTTCACATATAAATTTTGAATCTTTGTTGCTGATTGAAGAAGCTTTTGACAACTGGTGGTGTGTATGTGCATGCAGTCTTTGTGTATGACAGGAACCAGATGAATGTGTTGGAAGTGAACAAGACAGACTATGAGAAGTGTAACTCAGACCATCCGGTTCATAGCTGGACAACAGGAGCAGGAAGGGATGTTGTGCCACTGAATGTGACAAGACGCTACTATTTCATCAGTGGCAAAGGTTTCTGCTTTAGTGGCATGAAACTGGCTATCCATGTACACAACCCTCCTCCTCCTCCAATGCTTGCCCCTGAGAAGAGCCATTCTCAACCCATCACTTCAATCTACACTGCATCTCACCTTCTTTTGCCACCACTTCTTGCCATTGGAGCTATCTGGGAAGCCTTGATTTACACTCTACTCAACTGTGAAGATTTTAATTTCTTTTGATTTGAGTGTTTCTTAATCATTTATTTATTTGGATCATTGGCTGGAGGAGGATTACTTGAGAGCCCTTTGTTTTTTTTTTTTTTTGAGGAAAATTGTTGTGTCTTGTTTGTCTAGATTTCAACAAAAATTTGATCTTGTGGTCTGTTTAGTGAGTTAAGATTCTTGGAGAATTCACTGGCGGAAACGTAGGAAGATGATTTGTTATTAAAGGGGTACCCTTTTGGCTTCACCATGTGCTGCTGTCTGTTGATGAGCTTTTAGGATTACCTTTTTTACGCAAAAATGGCGATTTTCAGATGATCAGATTTGCTCTTTGTTTTGCTGTTTTTGGTTTGATTAATTAATTAATTAATTAATTAATGGTGGTATTCAAAATGACATGTTCGGTCTTCGCTTAACGGTCCACCTACACAAGTAATGCTTTCGTGCCCGTTATTGTTCTTTATTTTTAGAGGGACATGGTAATGTTCTTACCTCTATCAAAATAATAATTACTTACTCTAACTTTTTATTAGTTACGTTTTTTTTTTCAACATCAAATTTATATATATATATTTTTTAATATTTTAATATATAAAATTAAGTAATTTATATACATAGAATAAATCAATGTGTCTAATTTTTTAAAATTTTCAATTTTTTTTTTCAACTTTTTTAGTAAATTATTTCTAACAAAAAAATTCAATGAAATAAAAATTTAAATATTAAATTTAATAATTAAATAGGGACAGAGAAAGTATGGCTCAAAGGTTTGATCATATCGAATTAAGAAATGGAAAAGGTCATCTTTTATCATCAATGTTTGATAAAAAGTTTTTTTTTGCAATTATTTTAAAAAATTGTTTATTTACTATTACTGTTTTCTCTTTGGATCTTTTTTGTTATTGATGTTTATTTTTTGGATCATATTTACTATTACGTCGTTAACAGAAAAAATATTCGGAGAATATTTTATAACAGATAAAAATTTTATGATCAATTTAAGATAATCCGCTATGCCTACTAAAAGAAATCGAAATAAGAGCTGACACATGACACTGAAAAAAGAACCAAAATTGTGTGGCGCAAATGTTTCTTGAGTTTCGCAGGCAACTCAGATGTGGTCACCTGCAGGTTGGTAGTCCCCAAACCTAAGCGAACCACGATCCGCTCACCAGTAGGAAAGTGATTCCCTATCCTGCAGACGTTGTCTAGGATCTGAGTAAAGGAAGGATTGATGCAATTACGTACTTATCTGAATCCTCCTAACGACACCAGCTTCTTTGTTGGCCAGCAAAACTTCTGAAATTTTGGAAAGAAAACGCTCACATACCGTCCAGGGCCTCCCAGACAAACCCGGCTAGGTCCGAGCGATTGGCGAGTTGAGCGACGGATACTCCGGAGGAAGTTGACGGAGTAATTGGCGGCGGCCTAACCCATCAATTGACCACCAAAAATTCGGTAGTCGAGCAACCCGACGATGGAGCGCAGGCCGAGCGTGACGCTGCCATCCGTCTGGCCATCGCGATCGGCGCATCATTGTTGCCTGGTGTGGGGTGGTGGTGTGGGTGTGCCATCGAGTTGACCAGGGAACCGGTCGAGGGAAGAGCTAGAGGAGGCCAGCAGAGGGATGAAATTTTCACATCATCTGGCGATGGCTCCATGTTGATCGAAGCAACAAATGGACTGCTAATGTCAAAATTCGAACAAACAAATAATATTTGTAATACCCAACTCTCCCTCAAGTGTAAAATTGTAGATGTAGTAGGGTGAGTTAGATCGTACCCAAGGGATTTGATGACAATTAAAGACAAACAGTTAAACACAATCTTTTTGGTATTTTTATGTTTTTG
>JBBYHH010462365.1:0-11354 GCA_038382905.1 Daphne laureola
TCAATACTAAGCTGAAGGTTGGGGCATCAACTTTAGCCAAATTGGCGATTTGAACTTTCCCTTCATCTTCCTTTTGTTCTTCTAGGTCAAAAGTGAATGGCGGCATATTTTCAAGTTGATTCATGATTTCAGCGCTTATGTTAGCTTGATCCAGATTTTTCAACAAGTTATGGTCTCTGAGCTTCTCGAGTTGCTCCTTCTTTGCTTCCATTTCTTCAACAATTTCCACTGCACGAATGAACCAATCATCATCATTTTATTTTGATGCTTGTTCGCCTTGCTCATTGTTTGACATCTTTCCTAGGACTTTTTGCAGTTCAATTGTTGTTTCAGGGTAAACACTGCAAAGATCATTAATCACCATTTGTGTTCTGTGATTTGCTTCAGTTGATTGTTTGAGACATTTGTGGACATACTCAATTTTCTATAAGAATTTATTCTCCTGTTTGGATCCTTCAAGTACCAGAGAAAATCAAACAGTGTTT
Source organism: Daphne laureola (assembly GCA_038382905.1). Classification (NCBI taxonomy): domain Eukaryota; kingdom Viridiplantae; phylum Streptophyta; class Magnoliopsida; order Malvales; family Thymelaeaceae; genus Daphne; species Daphne laureola. The sequence goes on from JBBYHH010462365.1 coordinate 486, forward strand.
CAGTCTCGATGTAAATACAATCAAGACACTATGTATATGCTAGCAAGATACTATGAGAATGCAAGGAAGACATTATACAGATCTGGAGAAGATAGTAGGAAAATATATTTCATTCAGACAGTGTATATGCAATCAATTTTTTCAAACATTATACCTGATTGCTCGGCTTTGGTAGTGGCTTGAGCAGGCACTTCTTGATTCTGCACTTTCTCAGTATGTTATTCTTGAGCTGGAACTTTCTCCTTTTGCTTTTCTGTTGTTGCTTCTGGTATTGCTACCCTTGGTAGAAATCGTCCCCTTCCAAAATCTTCTTCTTGTCACTCGATGTGAACCCTACTACCCGCAGTCTTAGCATCCCACTGATGCATAGTTGGGAATACTCTTGGAACATCCAGGTTCCCCTTGTACATGAATCTGTCTAGATAAAATATCTGCATGTATGAATTACATATATCAGGACAGTATTAACTTTTGAAGTAGACAGTAATTATTTTTAGAGGCAATAGTGTTTATAGCAGACCTGTAGGAAGTACAGACAGCCTTCGCAAGGTTCATTATATGCTGAGGTTTTGAAGTAGTGGATTTCCATTACCAATCTCGTTAGAACATACTTACACCAATTCATGTTTCTGACATTGTCTACTCCATTCTTCAGTGCTTTGTGGACTCTAAATTGACAAGTATTGCGGTTTATTGGCACAATAATGGTTGAAACAACATACACAATGAAGTTTAGCTTGAACCAATCATTGGCTGGGTTTGTTTTGTCGACCTCTGCTTTTACATGACTTGTGTATGAGCCTTCTTTCTTCCCATATTTCAGTCTCCATTCTTTGAGGGCTGGATCTGTGTCCTTTGAGAAGTTGTACTCTTTTATCTCAAGTTCACTAATGGGTATCCCAAGAGTTGCATGCACATCCTCTAGTGCAATCTCTACTCTTTGTCCATCACCATATTGCAAAGATATGTCTCCAGCATTGAAAGCTCCAACAAGCCACTTTACTAATGGGATGTGGAGTGAGATGCAAGTGAGCTTGGATAGTGACTGAAAATCCAGTTCTCCAATTGCTTTCATATAAGGCTCACTATCTTTCAATTCCTCTATTTTTTTTTAGTAAGTGTTTCGGATTGCAGTTAGTCCTAAATAGCTCCATCTTCTTCTCTAGAGTTATGGCTTTTCTGAAATCCAGACGGCATGAATTTGTAGTGTTAGACACTATGGATATTTAGATTAGACACTATAAAGATTAGAAGCAGACAGTATGAACATTCAATCTCAGACACTATAGACATGGAACCAGACAGTATGAATATGTAGATAATACAGTATGAACCAGAGATTCAGACGCTATCAATTGTTACCTTATTTCAGAGCCATCTTCCTCATCATTCTTCCCTATCTTTGTCTTCTGTTTTTTCGACACCGTGTCATCCTCCACATTCTTCCTTTTTTGTTGTTTATTCTCTAAAACTTCAGTTTTTTTCTTCTCTACAACTGTGAACATCTTTGTTTTGCCCTCATTTTCTTTTTTCTCTTCTTTCTTCTTCTGAACAACAGGTTTCTACATCTATCAAATCTAGCTTCTTTCTTTTACCCTTTTCTATTTTTTCCTTATTCATCTTTTGACCTTTAATATTTGTTGCTTTCAGTCGAGGACTTTGTCTTATAGACGACGCCTTTCTTATTGCTCTGCAAATTATACCAAACAAGATTGAAGAACTAAGTATTTACTTTGATGTTCTTTGTATAATGATGCAATCAAGTAGCAAAGCACTCTTACTGTTTAAGTCTTTTTCGTTGCACCTTTCTTCGTTCCTCCTCTGTTCGATCTACTATTGTATCAAATTCCGCAACTAGTGGAAAAGTTTTGTCCTTTGGAGTACTATATTTTTTGTGAGGAATCAAGTTAGTGATGATACTGTCATCTTAATACTTCATATAATGTTTGTATGCTTCTATCATAATGTTTTCTCCTTCATATAATGTTTTTATTATAATGTTACCTTGGTTCCTCTGTTGGTGCTTCCTCTTGATTCCTCTTTTCTGCATCCCTGAGATGTCATAAACATTATCTGTAAGTACTTGATACAATAAGATTCAACTAGATATGTAAAAAATATTAAATTTTAGAAAAGACATTATACTTCTTCCATTGCATCAGTATTATATTTTGTATCTCTAAGTGTTTCTTTGTTGCTTGATCATCTTCCAGGGCTAACTTTCCGAGGGACTCTGTAATTGGTGCATCATCTGTATTGATGTGTTCCTCTTCATCACCATCTCCATTGTTGGGGAACAAATATCGGTTGTCAAATACTTCTTTGACTCATGATGGTACAATGTTTGTGTATAACTATTCTATTGTCTTCATGTCTATTATATAATGTCTTATAGAATAAAGACTAGTTCATTCAGAATCAGATGTTGCAAGTTAACTAACATACTAATGTTTATTGTCTCAATAATCCTGTCATTTTTACTTGGATTCTTCATTTGCAGGTGTTTCTTTCTCTTCTGTTTCAGAGCAGAGAATGGATCAATTGTGGTTGTTAGCTATCATCAGAGTAAGAAATGTTTCTTTATTTATCTCAATACATAATGTCTTATAAGTATTGTTATTGTGTCCATTAGCTTGCTACACACTGTAATAATTACATATATACATATATACCAGATTCATTAAGAAGCACTTCAGACATAGTATATATCAAAATGATGTCTTCAATGTTGTGTGACAATGTCTATACTATAATGGAAATAGTGTTACTAATTGTTCAACTTGTCTCTGCATTGCAGCTTGATGGACTTCTTTTTAAAATGTAGCCATAGCTATTTATATTTGCTTCTTCTTCCATGTGATTGAGACATTAGTTCATTTATTGTATTTCGTTAAGCTCATCATTCCTTCACAGAGAGATTTCATTAACTTCATCATTTAGAGTTCAAAGAGTTACATTTCTGTACTATAGATCTAGAAACATCGGCTAATCTCGAGTTCATAATCACCGGTGATTTTCAGAAAATCAAACTCAAAGAAAATCTCAGCAAGATTTACAGCTTTAAGGTAAGATCAATAGTTCACCTAGATGATTTCTCTTTCTGTTGTTCTTCAAATCTTTGTTCTTCAACTCTATCTTCTTCTTCTACTTCCTCGCTAGATTGCTGAGAAGACTGTTTGCTAGGATTTTCACAGTCGCCGTCGATAATGTCCTGTTGATCGGTAAGTTTCTGTTGTTCTTTAAGTTCCTGCTCCTTAACTTTTGTTCCATCCCCTTCCTCGCTTGATTCATGGCTAGTTTTCACCGACTGTGAGTCCAATTCATAAAGTTTGATCTTAACCATCGTTGTGATTTGAACAGAATCAGAACTACAGTGTTGAAAAACTTGTTGAATCCGTTTTCTGTTCAATAAAACTGAGATTAAATGGTTCCGATATAGTTGAAATCAGAATTTGAATAGTGTTTGAGGTGAGGGTTTTTCGGAACTATTGGAGTAATGGGGGAGGTGGGAGGTTTCTGGGAATCGTGGATCGTGTTTTGGGTTGTAAGGTTATTTTAGTCATTAGATTAGCATAGTGTTGGGTTGTAGGGGGTTTGGATCGTGTTTTGGACTGTAAGGTTATTTTAGTCATTAAATTAGCATAGTGTTGGGCTGTAGGGGGTTTCGATCCTATGGATTTTTCTCATTAGTTGTTAAATAAACGTGGTGGCTTTTATATATAATCTTAATGGTTTAACAAAGTTGGACTCTTAAAGATAATATTTGCGCACATAAGCTTATCTTCTAAAATATTCTAATTTATAGGCTCCTAAACACGTGGATTATGTTTATGATACTACTGTATACTTAAAATTATAAAGTACATTTATTTTAATTTTTAACAGAGTTGAAGCCTAGCCCATTAAGATTTTGTATTATTTGGTTTTATTAAAACATGTTGGGCATGTCTGTTAACATTAACCCATCTCGAATTTTAAGTACCATTCATGTTGACTGCGCCTTAGTTTGATTTGTTACTGGGCCTTTTCTGTTAACCCAACCCATACTACCAAGTTTTACTACCCTTCAATTTGATAGGACCTAAAGGTTTTTTTGTGGATTTATGAAGCCCAAAGAACAATTAAGATAACCCAAATCAGAAAATGGGCCAATATTATAGAAGAGTCATGTGCTGTAAATGCATCACTGAATTGATGCTTGGTTTAATTTTCAACTTTACCTTTAATGTATGATATGAATTAATCTTTTATAATTCTACATATTGACAAATTATTTATCAATATTTATAGGTATTCAAGCTCTCAGATTACCTACATGGTGACTATACACTACCCATCAATAACCACAATAGTAAACTCCAATCTTTATATTGCTATGGTATTTAATTTTATATCTTGAAGTTGTTCGCCCCGAGTTTAATGACTTTGGGAGCTTAGATACCTTGTAAATTTTATTTGATGTGCATTACTTGTGTTTGAATGACGTTCAACAACCAATAGGACACGATAGTTTGTTAGAATCACCGTAGTAGCTAATTTTGGACCTACAATTAACTTATGCCTTCCATGTTAAATCCTTTAATTAAGACTATGATTTTAAGGCGAGGATCTGGAAAAAAAAATTAGGAGATACTAATTCTTGTAGTAATAGGGCGTAATATGACTCTTAAAATCAATTTTTTAAGAGATCTGAAATTTTTATACCAAATAAGATGAGCGTAAGAGTAAGTTAACGAACAGAATGATCGCAGACATAATAAATCCAATAATTATAATGAAAGATACCCAAAAATAGAGTCAAAATAGAGTGAACCATGAATGGGATAATTAGGAAATACCTAAACCAACCATCATCCATTCTTAGAAACCCACATCACTTTTTGGCTTTCAACTTCTCCAGCTCCATCGCACACACCCCCAACATAGCCTTGAGAGCCATATTGTCTTCGACCAAATCATCAAACTTCTCCACTTTTTTCTTCATTGCTTCAATCTCAGTGATTAACACCTGATTCTCATGCTTAATCCAATCCCTCTCCAAAGTTGTTTGATGAATTCCATAAAGAGCATCTTCTTTTTCCTTGCGCTCTATCATCATCGTGGCGTAGTTGACGTCCCAGAAGGATACTTCAAAGTATTCACATAGACCCTCTATAACCGTTTTTGTTGCCGTTGCATTTGCAACTTTCTTGTCTCATAATATTTGTCTGAGACATAAGGAGTCCAGGTGTTCTCTTCTTCCCTCAGTTTGACCCAGATGATTGAAAACCACAAACCATCAATTTGTTTGGCAATGTATTTTGGTCTTGTTGACACCCAATTTTATCCAGATGTTTAACTAATAATTATTTTAACCAATTTATTACCTTAGCTAACTAACCGAGGGGCTGAATTGCTTTATATTAACTTTTGAGAGGGGGAATTGGTGGTTTGACATTTTTTTACTTAATCTCCAAGAAAAAGAAAGTTGATCCAGGTGAACTTACAGCTAATACACATTTATTACCTTAACCCTAGCTGCTCTTTTATTTCCTGTAAATAGAACCTAAGATTGCAGCACACACACGAAAATTACACAAAAACATTTTATCAGTAACCAAGCTGACCTACTTCAAATAAATGGGGCTCCATGGATTCCATTTTCTCAATAATATGTATATTTGATATGTAATTTATTGATAAAATATTTTAAAAATTGTAATGGATCCTTATTTTTTATGATATTATTTCTATAGTTTATATTTTATTCATTTTAAAAATTTTATAACATTAAATGATGTATAAAAAATGTCAAAATATAGTCAATATTTATCTTTTTTAGTTTTTAGGTATATTTTTTCTCTTCAATTTTTTAATTGCGTAAATTTTTTTTGGACTATTCATTTTATACATTTTATAGTTATTTTTAATACTCTTTGTTTCTTGATTTATATGTATAACAACCTTACACTATAAAATAAAAAAAATGGTAGAATATTAAGAAGTGAAAAATCAAAATTTTATCAATTTAATCTTCAAATCAAAATAAAATGTTGCAAAAAAATTCGAAAACAGAAAATAATATACAATAAAATATATAAACGGACTTCTCCTTTGGGAAATCTTAGTCCGCCACTGTAGTAACAACATCAAAATCGCAGAAAAAACTGCTCTGAGTTTTTCATCCCGAAACGTCCATCTCTACACCTTCAATCTTCAAAACCGCAGCCTTCGCCTTCAATAATTAGTCCCATAGAACTGGATCATCCCGAGGAACCCGAATCTGCAATCTGTTTCACGGGAGGACACTCGAGGAGAGAGAATTCGTCACCGACCCGTGACTTGACCCACTTTCCATCCCGCCCAAATCTGACGCTCCAGCCCTCCGTTCTTGCTCCAACCGCCGCCAAAGTTCTTCCTTGCCGCCGACTGGGAGTTTCGTGTCGTCGCAGCTTCCGGAGAACACCATTACAGCCTTCCACAGAAGCAGCCCAGCCGCACAGCTTCCGTATTCGCAACTCTGTTCTTCACGTTCAATATCGTACCTGTCAACAGCTTTAATCCACCCAGGTAATATTCCTTGCCCCCTTGTCTTTCTTTTAAATTGTTAGTTTCAGCCCAAGACTTGTCTCATGTTCCAAGTAAGTCAGTTAACATAGTTTAAAACCAAACAATTTAGGCACTTGCTTAAACCATTTTTGTTGGTTTTAGTTTTTTATTTATTTTGTTTACCTTATTTATTTGTTTTCAAAAGTGTTACTTGTCTCGATCTTTATCATCATTTATATTATCCATGATTGATTATAATCTTTTTTTTAAGTTAGCAATTTAATTGGTTGTTTTCTTTATTTCTTGTTTTATTTTTTCTTACTTTCTTGACCTTTATATTCTTTTTTCTTTCTCATCATATGTACATAAATTAATGGTGTGTCCATGTCCGTAAATTAATTGTTCTTATCTTATATATTTTCATTTAGATTTTTTTTTTCATGTTTATTAATTTTAGAAAAATCAAGTAAAAGAGGTAAGATAAACATGTGATACTAATTTTTGGGCGCTCGGAAACAAATATTTTCGCGCGTAATTGACTAACTCGCCTAGATCTCTCGTAGATCAATTTCATGTTTCAATCGACCTAGCAAACATATTGGTGACGACTCCTTTTGAAAATTTCGTCACTACAAGTCTCTGTAATCCCCTATCTCTTGCTAGCTTGTTGAGTTCAGATGGAAATGACATGATATTTATTGTCATTTTAATCAATATCTAGCAGCATTGCATAAAAAATGAGTTACCAATAAAGGATTAATAAATGTAGAAATGGTTCCATTGATGAAATAAAACAACATAGGTGCTAAAACAAAATAATTGTCTAGGAAATTTAGATTGAAATAAAATCTCATTGCGGACAGAATGAATAATAGCATAGTTGCCTAAATAAACCTCTGAGGAAGGTTAGTGATAAAGTTTGACTGTCAAAGTGGTATTAAGTTTCTTCATGAGTTCCTTTGTTTCCTCAAGTTCCCTCTCTAGTTGTGCAATCCTTCATGATGTCATGCGTAACTCCATGCATTGTAATTCGTGATACATTTGGAGTTCCTGATTTTCCAGCCTTATTTGCTTCAAGAGGTCAGAATTCACATCTTCGACTTCTTTTTGGAAGAATTTGGTGAGGAATCTTACAGCTTTTTGGGTTGTCGTGTTCTCTGCAACACATCACGATTCCTCTATGTTATCCCCTTTGAATGTTTCGCAGACATTGTTGTCTGGAAAATAAACAACATGTACTTCTAAACGATAGTACTCCCCATCTTGGTGCGTAGAATAGGTAGGAAAATGCAGATCCTTTTCATCCACAATAATATGCAATATCTCTTTAAAGTTAATTATTGTCTCTTTTACAGTCACCTCGGATGTATAATTATTTTTGGATAATTATTTTTCCAGAGGTTCGATTGTAATTTTCTGAGACATTGTAAATTACATGAATGGACATGTTTTTTTGATGATTTCAGTCTCCAGAGAATTATTTTGAGCTCAATTCCATAGGATTTAAGCATTTTATAATGTTATATGAATCCCGGGTCATTTTGCCAAAATTCAGTTTCGGATGATAAAATGGTCATTTCAAAAAAGTGGACAGGAAATGGCATTTCGGACCTTTCTCATGTGCAGCCGATTTTGACATGTTTTAGGCACATGTTTGGTTGGTAAGGAGGGTACGATGACAAGGTTGGAGTATAGACTAAAGTTTAATCATGATAATTGGAGTGTGGAAGGAGTTTTATCCATAAGTTATCATTTCTTCACATTATCCCTCCATTCTCCATAGACAAACCGGCCAGCCCCTCACTCCAGCCCCTCACCATCTTATTTCACTACCTTTCATCTTCATCAAACACTAAACTCTCTCATCTCACTCATCCTCTCATCATCTCTCTTTTGGCCGGTGCTTCAACCCCATTTTTACCCAAGATATAGCCTCAATCTCCTCTTCATTCCTTCAGCAAATATCTTCATCAACATCTTATCTACAACTTTGTAGAAGAGGCCAAGAGCAAAGGAGGTCAAGAAGACACCCAAAATCGCCCTACAAGCTGACGGTTCTAGTAAGAGTTTCCAAGGTGTTCAAGCTTTGTTCTTGACAAATAACCACCCAACTATCTCCAAGCTTCAAAGAGACTTTTAGGTAAGAGTCTTTCATGATTGTTCATCATGGAATAAGGCTTGAAAGTGAGAAAGAAACTCATCTCTTCTATTTTTCATTTAGAGCAAAAAATATCAAGTGTTTGAAAGGAAATTGTGCTCAAAGTTCCTTCAATAAATCTTCAAGAAAATCACAAAGGTGAGCTTTTTGAAGGATGATTTAAGGTTGGTTAAGTAGGAGAAGATGTGGACCTAATTTCCCCTAATTTTCCATGTAGAGGCCGAATTATCAAGAAATTTTTGGAGAAGATTTTGTGGAGGAAATCTTGAAGAAAAATCCTAAAAGGTAAGCTTTAAGTTTTTGTTGAAGTATCATGGAAAGAAATCATGATTTGATAAAGATATGAATTTTTGGTGGAATTTTGAAGTTGGTGATTTTAGTGTAAAGATTCAAAGCATGTTGAAAGTTGAATTTTATGCTTGAATCTTGTTGTTGGGTGAATTTGGAGCATGTTTACTACTTGGAAGCATGTTGGAATATTTTTGGATGAAGGGATGAGGGCTTGGCCAAATTTATATATGAAAATATGTTAATAATTTTGATGAAGATCATGTTGGTTGATAATGTTTTATTGTTATTAAGCATCTGTGTTGAAGTGGGAAGTTAAAGAAAATTATTTGGTGAAGTTTAGGAGTATGGACGAAAGTTGAAGTGGTTTGATGGAGATGAATGTTGACCATTTTGGTGAAAAACATGTTGTATGTTGCTATTTAGATGATTTGGATTATGTGTGTTAAAGTAGAAAGTTGAAGAAATACGATGTGTGAAAAATACATATATGGCCAAAAGTTTGGTGCATTTTGTAAGTATGATTTTGTTGGAGAAATCATGAAATAAAGTTGGTAAATGCATGCGAATAACATGTAAAGAAGTTGGTAAAAGTTTGGTCGAAATTGGAAGAAGAATAACAAATTTGGAAAATTGGAAAAGTTTGGGCCGAAAATGGAAAGAGTGGAATAGTTGAAGTTTTGGGTGAAAAGTGATAAAGTATGGTGAAAATGAGCTAATTAGGTAATTTGGATAAGCTTTGTCACTTTTGGAATGTTAAGGAGCAAATTGTAAATTTTTGTAAAAGTTGAGGTTAATTGGCGAATAGTGACAAAATAAAGTTAATTGGGCTCATTTAAGCTTAATTATGAAATTTGGGCATTTTTTGCATTTGTATAAAGATTTGGGCCAAAACGCAAAATATGAGAAAGTTTGGGGTAAAATTGGAAAGTTGGTAAAAATTGAAGTTAGAAAAGATTCTTGCAAAGGATTGTGGAAAAAGAAGTTAAAATGGACACTTTACATAACTTTGGACCAAATTGGAAATTTAGGTAAAGTGTAAGGGCTATATGTGTAATTAATCATAAAAGATGGTTAATTATTGCTTAAATGGAAATATGGATAAATTGCAAGTTATTAACTCACGTTTAAGCAAGGTTTGACCAGTTTGGTCAACAATTTACTTTTTAGTCAACTCTGTGAATAGTGTAAGTAAACTATAGAATTCGTTGAGTGAGAAACCTTATAGTGTTGTAATTGTTTAATTAAAGGTCGGTTACCGGGAAACTACACGGACTCGAGTCGTCACAGGACATTGATAGCGGTCATCAAATAGGTAAGAGGTTTAACTTTCTTAATATGCGATATCGATTTTCCTTATACATATTAGGTTAGTTATTGGCTAGTACTCGGGTCGAGGGTGTGACCCAGTGACTCCCGGGACTAGTTACATGGTAAGGTTAATGGCATGCAGGGTTTTTAAAGCTTGGGACTTCCGACTCCCCTCTGTTAATTGGATTGTATTTTTGTTAAATCAACTTAAGTCGATCGTGATAATTAATATATATATATATATATATATTTATAAAAGTAAAACTACCGGGTCAAAGTTGACCCACGATAGTTCTGGGGCCGTACACCCCTCGTTTGGTACCATTCCTTGTGTTCTACCCCGATGGCTTTGCTAGCCTCAGGGGCTGTTGACCTGTTAAATTGCATACCAGTCCGACGGGACTCCTGGATTGCATATTAGTCCAATGGACTCCTGAATTGCATATCATAAAATTGCACATCATTATTCATGAAATATTTAGGATTGTGATTATATAAACTACTAGTACATTGCATGCTAACCCTTTTATGCAGGTGTTTTTAAAATAAAAACTGTGACCCTTACCTACCCCCTTACTGAGTAC
>JBBYHH010462476.1:0-11353 GCA_038382905.1 Daphne laureola
TGATGTAGCAATTTAAAGAGATTTTTAAGATCGAAGATATAACCATATAAAAAATTCTAAAGTAATTATATTTGAGTCTCGCTACGGGTATTCTTAAATTCTCCCTAAAATTTCTCTTCATTGTCATATCAATATTAACTTATTGATTTATCTATCTATGACTTAATCATCATCCATCTATCTTTTAACATATCATATGTCACATCATAAGGGAGAAAAATGTGTACATTTTCAGTGACCGAAGGCATTTTGCATGCCAAAAGGACTGTATTTGGGACAGGAAGAGTATTAGAAGTTAAAATACCCATGTTACTTGGGATTCCACTACAAAATCTTCCACTCAAACACAGCACTAGGACAATAAAAACGAGCAATGCAATTGATATCATTAAAAAAAAAGGAAGTTCAATCAGGACACTATAAAACGAGCTATTGATGACATTGAAAAAGAAAGGGATGAGACAAACTTGAGATACACGCCAACATTTTACAACAAACTGAACATTACTCTTCGGATATTAGCTTGTTCTGGTGATGTCAGCGGCTGTGGCAAAAGCAGAAACCAAGCAAATCGTCCCAATCACCTGAGACCAGCTTCGTGTCCGAGCAGCAACGGCTGCCCCAGCTACAGCTCCGCCAATGAAAGAGTTTTTCTGAAATATACAAGAACATGCTACATCATCCTCTCACCTAAGATCTAACAGCCAAGGAAGATCATGCCTACACAGTTGTCACTTACGAAACATCAGAGAGAAAAATCAATCTCTGTCTAATTGTAATTAACAGTTGACATAGAACTTATGGATAGAACACCCCTCAAAATCTTCTTCCTAAGCATACCTAGCATAGATCAACTTTTAGTAATAGGAATAACATTATGAATAGTCTAATACTCCCTCTGTCCAAATGGGTTGTCACTTTTCTTTTCCAATTTGCAAAGGAAAAGGGACAATCCATTTGGGATAGAGATAGTAAATGTTACACTCTCAGGGTAATAAGGTTAGTAGATCATCCCACTTAAGACACTGCGACTTTTTCTTTTGCATGGATGTAAGCCAATTGAACTCTATTAGCAACTCTAACATGGTTGGAACCAAGGCAAAATAAGATAATGATAAAATACAAGTAAAAGAGAACTACTTATAAAGGATGGCAGATGTCCATTGTTCTTTCATATTCAAGAAAACTACTAACCCAGTCATCTTTCTTCCGATATCTTTGCATGCCACAACGAGTTAAGGTACAGACACCAGCAATGAGTCCTGAAGATTATAGGAAGAAAACGTTTCTATGTTTTTATAGACTACTTCCAGAAACACCATTTTGAACTATCACAACAAGAAGGTTCATTGAGAAACCCTGGAGCAAAATGAAACAGCGAACCACAGCACTAACATGGAAAAAGGGTGAAACTCAGAATGATAAGACTTGATTCATCATTTTAAGACATGAAGATTTCCTTAACAGCAAATAATTCTTTATCAATGTTCATGTGACTTAAGTTATGATAAGTAGAAATCAGCTTATGATTGAATCACCACTCTAGCACAATTGCAGACGACTTGTTCAATTACTCTAGCATTGTCAGCAAACACCTTTCAAGCATGCACTAGCATTTTCAATAACACCAAGACGTTGTATAGCTCATGCATCGAAAAGGCCCTAATTCTCCCTATCCACAACTAAAAGGAAAAAGAGAGGTTGTCTCAGCAACCAAACAAACGACTTACATGATTCCATAGGTTTAACCAGAAACTAGCTAACATTCATCCTTCCCCACTCTGCCTAATTCTATATCTTTGGAAGGCATAAAGGTCTAATCCCTCGTTGTTATTACTTTCTCCCGTTTCCTATTTTACTCACACAAAAGAACACACAGAATTGTAGGAGGTGATGCCCCTCCTTAGTCCTTTCATTAAAAAATAAGTAAAAACTAACCGCATTGAAAAGTGAATTTGCCCATAGAATTTGCCTGCAATCAAATTAAAACAGTACCTCAATCAGACTGCGGTCAACCCTCAACAATCCAATCCCATATTGAAAAGATAATAAGAGCTAAACATTACACCCTCAAACAATTAAAAACATTAAACTACTATACCCATCAAGCAACCTAGTTCCTGAAGTGCCATACCACAAATTGAGCTCGACTCAAGCCAGTCAATCCTGCTCAGTTCAACCCAAAACAGTCCAAGTTAATTGAGCAAATAGATAATTAAACCCCATTCAAATCATCAAAAAGTTCCATAATCGAGGCAAAAATTCCTAAACAGCAACTGAATTCGAATGAACTCAGAGGTTTACCTCTTTTACGAGCTTCATACGGCCCTGCACACGCTCCCCAGATCGTACCTGCCTGAGATAGGGAGTGAAAGAAGAGATCAAAGATAGCGAAGTTTCTAGCGTAAAAAAGAATTCAATTGCGGAACGAATCGTTTACCGCTCCGACTCGAATGGCGGAATCGACGGCCAGGGACGAGCACGGAACGACGCTGCTCAACTCCTCCGTCACTTCCATCTGCATTGCTGGTTCTTCGTTCTGATTCGGTCATTTATATTTGGGCTTGTTCATACCATTTAATGGGCCTAACTATTGGATCTCTTCCCACTACCGGCCCAAACTAAAAAAGCCCGCCCCACACGTACCTCGTTTTATCTAAAACCCTAGCTGCTTTCTCTTCCATTCTCGCGCCTTCCTTCATCAATCGCAGTGACCTGAGAAGATGAGTCGAGGTGCGGCTATGGCGACGAAGGGGAAGAAGAAGGGAGCGACGTTCGTCATCGACTGCTCGAAGCCGGTGGAGGACAAGATCATGGACATCGCTTCATTGGAGAAGTTCCTCCAGGAGAGGATCAAAGTCGCCGGCAAAGCTGGAAACCTCGGCGATTCCGTCACCGTAACCCGTGAGAAGAGCAAAATCACTGTCACGTCCAGCGGCGACTTCTCTAAGCGGTGAGCTTCCCATTTCTTGTCCGTTGTGTTAATCTTGGATTCTCGAAGCTATAGATGTGTGTCTGTTGATTCTTCTCAAGATCGTAAAATTGCGATTTCCTAGTTCTGAGGTCAGTGATGACAATGTACAAGGCTTGTTTCTCAAAACATTCGCAGTGGCCGCCTAAGAGCTTTCGCCTTTCGCTGGGCTTGAGAGCTTGTGCTGCTTTAATCCTTCCTTGGATGTCTGAGACCTTCATTTTGCTTTTTGTGTAATTGTTTGTATAGCTCTTGCTAGGTTGATGATGGTGGATTCAGAAATTTAAATCGTCCGTGTTGCAGGTATCTGAAGTACTTGACCAAGAAATACTTGAAGAAGCATAATGTGCGGGACTGGCTTCGAGTAATAGCTGCCAACAAGGACAGGAATGTTTATGAACTTCGGTACTTCAACATTGCTGAAAATGAGGCCGAGGAGGAAGACTAACTTATATGTTTGGTACAATTCCCCAAATCATCTGTCTCTTTGTTACCCTCCATTTGATATGTTTCGCCTCTCTTTATTTTTCTCGGCATGAAATTTTGATTGCTTGCAGTTTGACTTATAGTTATATTAGCTTGGATTATGAGATTGCAGTCACTGATTAGCTCCATGGACCCTGTGAATTACAGTTGATAAGCTTTTCGTTAGCTATTAGCTGCTACTACCCTAATCTTGTATCACCATGTAGCCATTTTCCATGACCATTCTGTTCAAGGCAATCAAGTTCTCTCTCTTTTTTCATTGTTTAGTGACACCTCAGACCAGTGGTTGGTGGGCACTCGTGGGATTTGGGGAAAACGTATTTGTTGACATTGGCCAACTTAAACATGATTGCTTTTGGAACATCGATGCAATGATAGAACTTGAATCGCTTCTAGATTCATGCTAAAGCTGATTTTTTCATAATAACTCTGGAAATTAACTTCCTTTTTCTACAGAAATTGCTTTATGATTTATTTTTTCTGTTAAGCTCAGGATACGTGTATCCAAATAACTTGTAGAAGCTGTCTAAGTTTACTGAAAAGTATTACTCTTTCCCCTTCCCAAATGTGTGGTCGCTTTTAACTTGTAGAAGCTGTCTAAGTCGACTGATTTTGCCAAAGTTCGTTTCCAACAATTGAATTGAGGGAGTTTTGGTTTGGCTCAGTTTTACCTTCACCTCTTTGAATATTGCAAGTCCAAGGGATTCGGATCCTTAATCTGAAACTTTGTGCATGTGGTTATTAAGCTGGGTCATGTTGTTGCAATGTCAAATGTTGATTGGTTGAGCGGCTTGGTTAGCCTGGTTTTCCGGGGTATGGGATATTGAAGACCGGATGCCAGAAACTCTTTTATGGCGTGAGAGAATTGCATTACCGAAGCAATTATCATAAGGAAAAGGCGTAACTAATTCTGCCCCAAGGGAGTATTAGTTGGATTGGATCAGGTGTTTTTGTAGGCTTTGTAGCCTTGTTTTGAGTAGTTTGCAAGTCAAATTCGTCAAAGGTACTACCGATTCAATTCAAATTTCACCATCATTATGGCAATGTGTATTTCAAGTACGGTAGAATCAATTAGATTATACAGAAATAAAGAAAAAATGGGGAAAGCCTTTATTCGATTTTGCGCGGGATCAGATCCTGTACTGGCAACAACTGTTGTTGGGGTTAGGGCTGTTAAGGGCATAGTTAAAAGAACCGGATTGGACCGGCCTGTTAAACTGTGAACTCCTATGCTGTCCAATCCTCGTTCCGGTTAAGAACCGTTTAAACCATGATTCTAAAAAAACTGATGAAAAAAAGGAAAGAAAAAAAACCTCAGATATTAGCGGGTTCCTAACATTAAGGTAATGTTTTAAGGTGAAAAACAGACTAATCTATCTTGTCAAATTCACCACTGAATTCGATTGTTTTTCACTCTTATAAATTCGGACCTCCCGCGAGTAAAGAAGAAATGAGTTGCAGTTTTTCACCGTGAATAACATAAAACTCGCCCTTTTGATGTGAGCCTCGCCGGTCAGTCCCCAAACCCACCGCAAAGATCCTCCCTCTGGCATTGTCCTCCATCACCCTTACCTCCAATATGTCCTCAACTCATCATTGAAAGCTTCAACACTTTAAATTCCAAATTTCTTCTATTTGTATCCTTCGATTTAGCGAACCAGCCCCTCTTTGACCCAAAATCAGGACCAATTGGCCTGATTCATGTTCATCTGCTGATATATCGAGAGAGGGGCGTACCGGAGAGGTGTCCGACAGTGACAGATACGCTGGTGATGGTGACGAAATGGAAGTAATCGAGGCTCTTGACATTACCGACAACGGTTGTGAAATGAGGATTTCGATCGATTACCGGGTACTCCGGTTTCTCCGATGCTGTGATGTCTCTCTTCTTCTTCCGGTTCTATTTCTGGCGGCGGTGATTGCGATCTCTTTGATGAGCCAACGTTGGAGGTGTTGATCTTGAAATCTCGGCGAGGCGGATCACCACCAACTCCCATGTTTTTTCAAGGTTCCTTAAACCTGAAATCTCATTTTTCACGGTGAATCAAAAAAGTAATTCACTTGTGAATTACTCACCTTTAGAAAATTGATGTTTGAAACCCCATATTCTGTAATGAAGGAAATGAAAGAGGTGGAATGAAGAAGAGTGGAAGTGAACAACTAAGGAAGGAAGAAAAAAAAGGCTTTATTATCAGGTAGTCCCCTTAACTATCTTGACTCAATCACTTTAGTCCCTGAACTGTAAACGTGTCAATTCAGTCCCTCAATATGCATTGTCAAGCACTTTACCAATTTGACTGTATCAATGTTAGTTGATCTTTGAGAAAATATCTATTATGATCATAATTCTTTATAATTTATGTCCAAAGTCCCTAAATCTATCAGATCTAACAAAAATATTGTCACTGAATTTTCTGGGTGGGTGGATCAGGTTGAACAGAGGAGTAGGACTGACCACTATAGCCCCTTGAAGTTTTGAATTTAAGCATCTGTAACAAAATGTTTTCAATTCCTACAAATAGGTCACTCATCTGTAAAAAAACTAACACCGTTAGAGTCCCAGTGAGCGAGTTACCGAGTTAAAGGACTAAAGTGCTTGAACTTACATAATTCAGGAACTAAATTATCACATTTTATACTTCAGGAACTAAAGTGCGTAAGATAGTGGGAAGAAGAGGAATAGATAAGGGAAGAAGAGAGAACCTCAACAGTTAGTAGTACCAGTGAGTAGTGACTTATAATGCAATAAGATTGTTACAAGTAGTATTTAGGGTTTCAACTTTTATAAATTACAAAATATTCATAAGGTTGTATTTTTGTGTGCAAATAAGCCCTTTTACTTCAAATTCTTATTATTCTCGACCCTTTAATTTTCAAAATAAATTCTAAGATTTATTCTTTATTTACAAAAGTATGGATGATTATGTTTGTATGATTTTTAATGCTAACTCTGTAATTTAAGAATTTATTAAATATAATTTTTAGAAATAACAGTCTGACCATTGGTTCAATTGATTGAAACGTTTGAACCTTGAACCATTAATTTTACGTTTCAATCTACAATCTAGTTTTTTAAACCATGGTTAAGGGGCCGGTTTGTGCCAAAATAGTATCCGTTCTGATGGGTGTGAGTATCCTAAAAATTGTTTATTGGGTTTACGGTTTTCATACGGTTTGGGAAATGAATGTTTGTTTTGTTTCTCAAGTGTATCTACGGCACAACTTATATTCAATATAAATATTGAAACATAAACAAACATTCACATCACGAACCGTATAAAAACAATTGAAAGAAATATGTTGTACAACTTATATTAATATATTGAACATATTTAAAAAGAGGGTAATCTAGACACGGAAGATAACAACAATTGAAAGAAATATGTTTTTAAATAGAATATAAAATAAAGTTGGGATTGAGCATGGATGAAAATAGGACATTTATTTGAAAATATCTACATGCTGTTTAGTTTGATTATTTGCGGATTTATAAAGTCAAAACCCCAAACCGTCCAAATTGTTAACCGTTTATTCAATTTATATGTTTTTTTGGTTCGAATGCGGTGAGCTTGATTTTACAGTTTTCTGAATTTTGTGGACATTCTAATTAGGGTCGTGTTGTAAGAGGCTCAATCTTGCTTAAGCATGATCTTGGGTTAGAGCTTGTGCATGCAGAAAGCACTGCTTTAAAAGCTTAAAGACCTAATAATCGTTAATCCAAGTTAAGTTGGAAAAAAATGTTATTCTAATAAAGTCTTGTTTACTTAGTATAATTTTGTTGTCCTATTTTTTCTTTTCCCTTTTTCTCCTTTGGGTGTAATGAGTGTCTCATTTTGTCACTTACCCTAAGAAGGAAGCATCCATGAAAAAAAATGTATATAGTTCCCCATTATTAAATAATTAATCTATTTATTTTTATTATTTGACAGTATTTAATCTATGTTCATGAATGTTATACATTTATAATTAAATAATTCATATCTTTTATAAATACTCTCTCTGTCTCTGAAAAATTGATGTATTTATTTTATTGTTTTCAAAGTATTTAATCTATAATTTATTTTCATGAATGAGAATTGACATATAAAGTTAAATAATTCACATGTATATCATAATTTATAGTACAAATTTTCTAAATTTTTTTTTTTTGAATTTTTCCCTCACTATTTATCTTGATTTGTTTTTAGTCAAAAAATGCTACATAAAACATGTAAATAAAATAAATCAATTTTTCAGGGATGGAGGAAATATGTTTTAAGATTTTTTTTTTATTATTTATCTTTATAAATATTTGAATCGATTATTGAATATTGAAACATGAAAGTTAAATTAGCCCAATGGATGTGTTAAAGAGAAACGAGAATATCCTAAAGTAATCAGTTGGGTTGGGCTTTGATCAGTTAAGCAGTGATGGGCCAATCCGTGGAACCGATTTGGGCCAGAACAGATCAGTTGACCCCTCCTTTTCCTGCGCTTCAAAACGGCAAAACCCTATCGTTCTCCTCCGTTTATATGATTGCCTCCTTACAAACCGTCTCTAGATCAAATTCGCCGGAACCAGTCCAGTGACCGACGAAAATGAGTCGAGGCGCGACTGCGGCGGCGGGGAAGGGTAAGAAGAAGGGAGCGTCATTCGTCATCGACTGCTCGAAGCCTGTGGAGGACAAGATCATGGGCATCGCTTCACTGGAGAAGTTTCTTCAGAAGAGGATCAAGGTCGCCGGCAAAGCTGGAAACCTCTGTTCGTTTCTGTAACCGTAACCCTGTTTAGTGTTTTTTGCTTCGTTTAAGGTCTGTGATGACAATTCCAAAGGCTTGTTTCTCAAAACATTCGTAGTGGCCGCCTGAGAGCTATCGCCTTCGCCGGGCTTGAGAGCTTTTGCTGCTTTAATCCTTCCTTGGAAGTCTGAGACCTTCAATATTGTTATTGTACTTGGTGCAGTTTAATGCTTCTTGTATAACATTGATCCAGTTACGTTATATCGGTGTCAAAATGTGTGTTGATTTTGGTGGTGTTTATCAGGTATCTGAAGACAAAGAAATACGTGAAGAAACACAATGTGCGGGACTGGCTTCGGGTTATTGCTTCAAACAAGGACCGTAATGTTTATGAACTTCGGTACTTTAATATATGGGAAAGTATCTTTATTGTCCTGATCAAACAATTAAACAATTAAACTCTAACAAACAATTAAATAATTAAACTCTATCACGTTGTGTTTGGGTTGTTCCTCCGGCTTATGGGTGGTGATTGATCATGCAACACTTCTTCTCGCCAAAATCCACAGATCTCACCGAAACCAGTGCCGATAAGGCTGTCAAAGTTCAACATTGTTTTTTCTTGGTTCAGACATATCATCGAGCAGTTGGAGTGCAGCCTGTTTCATCGCGGCATCAAGCCACAACAACACAAACTTGACCAAACATGAGGAACCTCGGTTGCTCGAGCTTGGGCGCTCGAGCCTTCACCATGACAGGACATAATCCTGGGCACTCGGCAAAACCAGCACCATCTCTGTCGATCTCTTCTCGCGACAGGGCCTGCGACAGAGCACAAACCCTTTTGAAATTTGCACTCATTCTAAGTCAAATTCTTCTCCTCTGTAGTCGACGCTGAATTTCCTAACCTCACAAGTTTCCTCTCCTATCAGATCCAACTAGTGAGTCTCAAACTAGTCAGTCTTCAACTAGTCAGTCCTCCAATTTTATCAAATGACAATATTTGGAACCTTAAAAAATTATAAAGTTGTTCAAAGTCTTTAACTCTTTTTTGGGATTTCCAAACTATTTTCTGGGTTTCTCAAAAGTTTTTTCGAGTTTCAAACAATAGTTTGGGCTTCTCAAACTCCTTTTTAGACATTCCTCCATTATAATCGGTCATTATCAATCTTTTGACAACATAATTGAAAATTGACAAGAAAATTGAGAAATTCAACATTTGTTCAAGAATTTTTAATTTAGACATCCTTCTAATACAACTGATTATAGATGTTACATTTCTCTAAGTCAATAATGTGAATTAGTTTCAGTCTCACCATTAGATCCTCTCAGTTGGTCTTAGATACATAAGTAACAATCATATAATGTTTTATGATCCCCGAGAAATTAGTCTGTAGCTAACGAAGACCGATTGCCCTATAAAACCAAGTTTATTTTTTACTACATGGTATATGTTAAACTAAGTTTATTATTCTCTAATAAATCAAGATTAAATTGTAACTGACTGCAAAAAAATTAAAAGCAAGTCGGTTTGAATGTTTGATTTCATTAGACATGTCATTTAAATGTGAATGATATGGAATATGGTCATGAATAAGATATAACATGCCAAAAACTTCATGTTACAAGTTGTGGGTTATGTCCTCTATATAACTTTAATATTGTAAAGTGGATGAGAGAAAATTTTAAATTACCATCTGAAATTCTAGATTCTAGGAGTTTGAAATTTGTCCAATAACGTTTGAAAGTCTAAATTGATCCAAATTCTATTAATTAATGTGAGTCCACTATTAGACAATTTTCGTTGATCTTCAACACACAACTTATATTCAAGAAAGACTTTATGATCCCCGAAAAATTAGTTTGAGGTTATTAAAATCCGATTGATAAAAAAAAAAAAGTTATCTTTTCCTACACCTTAATATGGTAAACTAAGTTTATTATTCTCTAATAAATCAAAATTAAATTGTGACTTAGTGCGAAAAAATTAAAAGTAATTGGGTCTGAATGGTTAATTTCATTAGACGAGACTTGTATGCAATATGGTCATGAATAACACAATATAAAATGTAAAAAATTCAATGTTACAAGTTGTGGGTTATGTCATCTCTATAACTTTAATATTATAAAGTGGATGAAAGATATTTTTAAATTACCATCTGAAATACTAGACTAGCATAGGACCATTATTGTGCTTCCTTTTAATAATTTTAGTCTTGATAAAGCCAAAGCTAATTTTTCTTCTTTTTCATATTTTCCTTTCTCTAACACATCTTTTTCTCTTTATATGCAGGTGTGTTTTTCTATCTTTTTCAGGATTAACAGAGTTTTTAGTTTTTAGGGGAGTTTGAGTCATGTTGATCCAACATCGTGTAGCTACAAATATTTCAACAATTAATTAGATATTCCTAACAAACAACATGTATGCATGGAGGCAGATTGAGATGGGAATGACAAATTTGAGACCAACCAGAGATTTTTATTTTTAGGAGTTTTAAAATAGAGACATTGTGTAAGGTGATCCTCCCATACCATTACAAGAAAAGAGACATCTAGACTTGATAGCATCTATGGAGAAGGATGATGCTCAAAAGAAGATGCAGAAAGAGTGGAATAAGCTCAACCGAGCGGCGATAAGCGCTGCAAATAAGGGACTCGAAGTCGCCTTAATCGCAATTGGAGGTCCTGGAACATGTTTTAGTTACACTAGCTGTGGAAGCATTGACTCCACAGTTGCAAAACATAAATCAATGACAGTTGAGGTGAGTCAATTTTAAAAACCGATTGATAACAAAAACATCTTTTCCTACATCTTAATATGATAAATTAAGTTTATTATTGTATAATAAATCAAGATTAAATGTGAATGGTATGTAACTCAGTACGAAAAAATTAAAAGCAATTGGATCTGAATGTTTAAATTCATTAGACATATCATTTAAATGTGAATGGTATGAAATATGGTTATGAATAAGACAATATAACATGTCAAAAACTCCATGTTACAAGTTGTGGATTATGTCCTTTCTATAACTTTAATATTGTAAAGTGAATGAGAGAAAATTTAAAATTACCATCTGAAAATGCTAGATTGTAGGAGTTTGAAATTCGTCTAATAACGTTTGAAGTTCTAAATTGATCCAAATACTATTAATTAATGTGGATCCACTATTATGT
>JBBYHH010462697.1:0-11353 GCA_038382905.1 Daphne laureola
TTAAAAATAATGACTCAAAAAGTAAAATTATAAAGTTAGAATGATGTTTAACATATTTTTTAAATTCTGATGGTCAATTTGAGTATTTTAATCATAATTTTTGTTAAGTTTTAACGGAAATTAAGTTGTAGGTATAGATTTGCAACGTACTCATACTTTAGAGCCACTTTTACAATAAAATTTTGTTCGGATATAAATTTGCAATACGGACTATAGTTTAAGTATAGATGATGCAATTTACTCTAAAACAATATGATGATCAAGCTTTCAAGAATAATGATCTCCGCTTAAAAAATGGTGATTATCTGTGTTTTGTAAAAATGATGATCACATTGATGCTCTCACTTTTCATATTGATGATCACCATCATCTCAATTAAACGCATTAAGTGTTGTTTGTAAAAATGATGATCACACTCTAAATAATGAAGCACTCTTTTCTAACATTGATGTCCACTATCATCTCGATCAAATGCATTAGCTGCACTTTGTAAAAAAGATGATCACATTGTAAATAATGATGCTCACTCCTCCAAATGATAAACACGACATTAGCAATGATGATCATCACGTTGTAAGAAAATAGACATGAAGTGAAACAATATATCAAATAAAAAAGACATGACATTTCACTTAGAGTCTATTAGTAGATGTGTTGGTGAGAGGAACCAACTATCTCTCTCAATAGACTTCAAATTCTTCTCTCCCACAAAGAACTTTATGTTCTTTCATAGTCACAAATTCGCTCTTATCCGGCCACGACTTTGCATTGATAAATTATAGCTCGTCTCATCAAGTAACATCAGTGTCTCTTCGGAGTAATTATGGATCTGCATGAATTGTAGTTATCTGAAAGTTCATAATAAATCAGAGATATAAAAACTAAAGATTTTTATATCTTTGTGACGGGTTTTTTAATCTTTATTGGATGTTTGCTCTAACATTTCACTAGAGTTTATGTATTTTTTATCTTTAATAAAAATATTACCGTTAAAAAAAAAAGAAAAAAAAAGTAACATCAGTGTCCAATTTGAACTATGTAAAAATTTAATGGCAAATTTAGTCTCTTAAACATCAGTGGTAAATTTAGCCTTTTAGTCCACAAGCGGGAGAAAATCTTCCCTACGATTAGGACCGGAGCTCAAAACTCGCACAACATTTTGCTGGGTCATTCCTCGATCTTCCCTGCCTCAACCTTCCTCATACCAATTGGATCTTCGCTTCGAGTTCATTGCTTTGCTCATTAATGGCTTCGATGCATTATCTGCTGCTGCTTCTAGCAATCGCGTCTTTCTCGCGCTCGGTCTCTGAAAGGTAACACCACAATCCATCTCAAAAGCATTCCTATTGTGGCTATTTACGATGAGTTTCTCACTCTTCTCGATGAATTCCATGTTTTTAAATGATTTCTTTAAGAATAAATTGTTATAATTATCAGCAGCCGGAAGGAATTGAAGGATACTGAGGTTAAGCAGGAAGCCGCTGTACAGTCGGGTCACCGAATTATGTCGAATAGAATAGATCCATCTCGAGTTGTTCAACTTTTATGGCGTCCAAGGTCAGGTAGTGATTAAGTTCAGTCTTGTGTTGTTTTACTGGTTTCTGGACTTAGCATATCTGCAGAAGAATTTGTTTTTCATTCCTTGGTATCATTCATCTGGATCCTCTTTAGAGCTTCTGGCTGGATTATTTAGGATGTTTAATGGATATGACATACTCCCTCAGTGCTCAATTAATTAATACATTTGTTTTTGCTGTTTCACACAGTGTTTAGGCATTTTAAGTTAAGTAATTCTAATCCATATCATAATTTGTAGTACTCCTATAAATTTTCTAAATCCTTTTTTTTTGTGAATTTTTTTGACTATTTATCTTTGTAAAAATTTGAGTCAAATACTGAATCTTGAATTAATACGGAGGGAGTATAAGAAGTTATGTTACTTCTGTGGACGGTTTATGGAAGGTTCTTACATTGTCATTCTCATTATATAGGGTCTTCTTATACAACGGGTTTCTATCAGAGGAGGAATGTGATTACCTGATTTCGTTGGTATAGCTCTCCCTCTCCTTTGATGTATGAGAGAAATGAACAATAAGAACGTATACTAGAAGGTGTGATTATAGACTGGTTTTACTGTGTTTCAACTCAGGGTCGTGGAACGCCAGAGAAAGTTCTGAGAATCAAAGATTTAGAAGAAAGTGGCAGTGCAAAGAGGCAGCTTGCCAGTTCAGATGCTGTGATGAATCTAGAGGTGATTTTTACTGTTTCATTTGTTAAGTTGTGTATGAATTTTCCCATCTTGCTAATAGTACTTAAAGAAATGGAAATTATTCTCAGCATACCAATAGTTTGGTGCTTCAAAGAGGTGTCTTAGTACTTCATACCTAATTTGTGGCTATGGTCAGTAATAGTTGTTACGTACCTGGGGTTTTGTTAAAATAGGATTTGATGTTGCGTCGAAAAAACTAGTTTACCTGAATTCTTCTTCTTTTCCAAGCAGTTTTAATCGAAGGGATTCTAGATTCCTCATTTTTGGGGACAGAATCCCGAGAGGGTTAGGTTTCTCTTGCATCGTTTTTAAGCAGGTAATTTTCTGGAAGGAGAGGGGAGTTAAGAGATACAGTGTGGGGGATGTGTTAATTGAAACTTGAAAGAATGAGATTTGTGAGAGGAAAACGGGACGGGTGCTTATTATTCTTGTGTTGAGTATAGTCATATAGGTGTCCATGTATTCTGCATAGTTAAACTGTGGATTCACTTTCAACTTGATGCTACCAAAGGGCCATAAATTTGTTGCACCAGAAATAATCTAGTTTCTAATTCAAGTGCTTATTACATGCTGTTGCACCACATGGTTATCTCCCTTTACCTGATCAATGCGGTTCAGTTTGAGAACTGTTCCAGCCTCAGGTGTAGCTCAATTAGAAGTGACACATTTGCTCTTGTAGATCTTGCTCTTCGTACTTGCAAATGCGCACATACATGATTCTGAGTTGGATTCCTCTGTGCCTCCTAGGATGAAGTTATTGCACGGATCGAGGATAAAATTTCAGCTTGGAGCTTCCTTCCGAAAAGTACTTTCCATCCATTATCAAAAAACACTTTCCTTGTACTGTGGCCTGCCAAACTGTTTTTCTCTTTAACTTACCTGCTTGAAACTAACTGCAGATAATGGCAAGCCTCTGCAAGTTATGCATTTTGGACCGGAGAAGGCCACAGGGAAGTTAGATTTCTTTGGTGATACATCTATGAATGGTACAAGTGAGTCCTTGATGGCAATGGTGGTTTTATACCTATCAAACGTTACCCAGGGCGGTGAAATTCTTTTCCCTGAAACAACGGTACGAGTAAAGCTACACAAACTAGAAGAAGCAGCATAAACTGTTGTGAATTCAACTAAATGGATATTGTTAACTTCCTCAGGCAAGGACAACAGCTTGGTCTGACTGTTCAAGAACCAGCAACATCCTTAAACCCATAAAAGGAAACGCGATAATGGTGTTCACTCGACATCTGAATTCATCTCCCGACGCGAGTAGTTCTCATGCTAGATGCCCGGTGCTGGATGAGCAAATGTGGTGTGCCACCAAATTCTTCCATGTTAAACCTGTTAACAAGCTACAACCTCCATCACAGCTTGATGGTGGCGGTGGAGAATGCAGTGATGAAGATGATAACTGCCCCCGGTGGGCTGCTCTAGGAGAGTGCAAAAAGAACCCTGTGTTCATGGTTGGTTCGCCTGATTATTATGGTACTTGCAGGAAGAGTTGTAATGCTTGCTAAGAATTCATGACAGCCTCTCATTGTCATTACATTTCACTTGTTGTTTGTCAAACAATGAGCCAAGATCATCATATCCAAAGTAGAACAACGTCCAACAAGTTTCTATTTTTCTTCTTGCCCCCAATTCGTGTTTACTAAACAAGCGGATAAATGATAAATGGAAAAAAAATTGACAATGCACGATCTTCTCAGAGACAAATGATCAAACAGTTGGCGTGCTCGTCGCCTCCGTCGAAGAGCTCGGCTTCTTCAAAGAACAGGAAGACTTGAACGCCTCGATCTGCGACTGGCATTTAACACGGTCGCCATTGTTCTCTTCCAGACACTTCTTCAGCGCCTCCACGTTGCACGGCGACGGGATCTTCTCGTCCTTCTCTTTCATCGGGAAAACCGCCGGAAACCGGAACTGCAACGAGACAGAAAAAGGTACGAGCAAAAGCTTTATCGGGTTCAAGACGTGGGCGACCATTTGGGCCCAGCCCAGACTTTAAGGCCCAAAAAGGAAACAAAGTTCTGAATTAGGGGTAGTTTCGTCATTTCATGGCTCACTGCTTCACCCAAAAACCCTAGGCGCTTTTTCGTCTCATAAATCTCACTCAGCAGCCAGAATTTCATTTTAGCTTTGAACCAGGCGGAGGCATCCGTAGGTTGACGAAGAATGGGTACGCCATTTTCTCATCAACAATCTCTGTACACTGTTTACGAGTCTTTCATATCGTTTCTTGAATCCACTCTTTAGTTTCATTCCTGCATGATTTTGAATGATTCTTCTGTGCTGGAAGTGATTCGATGATGACATTAGATGTTAGGTTTTTCGTCTCCTGTTTTGTTTTGACGATTCGAACTCTAATCTGTTCTATTTATATGTCCGGAAGTTTTACGGTGTTAGTATATAGGCGTATTAGCTTAATCTGGCATTTTATGTTTTGTAAATGAAGATGATCGTATGATTTTTAAGGTTTCTGGTTTGGTAGTCTGGTAATATAGTGTTGTTGTTCCATTTTGCGATCTCGTGTGATCAGGTGCCTACAAGTACGTGTCGGAGCTATGGAGGAAGAAACAGTCCGATGTGATGAGGTTCCTGCAGAGGGTTAGGTGCTGGGAGTACCGCCAGCATCCGTCGATTGTACGTTTGAATCGGCCTACTCGTCCGGACAAGGCTCGTCGCCTGGGTTACAAGGCCAAGCAGGTAAACTGGTTCACCGTTTCTCCACTGTCTGTGTGCAGTTTCTCTTTAGTATGGTTTCTTTTGAAGTAGAGCCTAGTTCAGTGTAGTTGCTTCATCTGCTTAGTCTTAGTTTTAACACAGTCCAGATAACTTGTATTGAGGAAAAGGAATTTAGTAGTGCTAGTTCAGTGTATCTTTACTTGGACTGGATATGGGAGTTTTGATCATTTAAGTTATGCAAGTGTGTTTGATTATCCATTTTAAATATAATTCGTTTTATGTACTGTATTTTGTCCCTTTTTAACAGGGTTATGTGGTCTATCGTGTGCGTGTAAGGCGTGGAGGAAGAAAGAGGCCTGTTCCCAAGGGTATTGTGTATGGGAAGCCCACCAACCAGGGTGTGACCCAACTGAAATTCCAGCGGAGCAAGCGATCTGTTGCTGAAGAACGTGCTGGCCGGAAGCTGGGTGGTCTGAGGGTTCTGAACTCCTACTGGATTAATGAGGTCAGTATTCTTTATGGTGCATAGTGCCGAATTCTCTCCAATTGGTTAGTCATCTGTCTTCGCTTTTTGCAATGGCTGCATTTATCTAATTGTGAAGTATTGATCTTCATGGGTCGCCCTCATTTACAAGTTCTTTGTGATGTAAAGGTTGAACTTGGTTTTAGAATAAATGTGGCTCTTGCTTTTAACTGTGTAATACAAGATTGATATGATATACTACATGTTTGTTTGTTCAGGATTCAACCTACAAGTACTTTGAGGTCATATTGGTTGATCCTCACCATAACGCCATCCGCAATGACCCGAGGATCAATTGGCTCTGCAACCCTGTCCACAAGCACAGGGAGCTTCGTGGCCTTACCTCAGCTGGAAAGAAGTACCGTGGTCTTCGTGGCAAAGGGCACCTCTACCACAAGAACAGACCTTCAAGGAGGGCGACATGGAAGAGGAACAATACTCTTTCCCTCCGTCGCTACCGTTGAGGAACATAATGCTGTCCGATTGTTACTGTGTTATTTTTATTGCTGTTGTAGGGTTTTCCAATCTTATAAGTGTTGGTTTTGGGTCGAACATGTCTGGAATGCTGTTACTCTTGAATTTTGGCCAATGTTTTGAACGAGCTCAGATATTTCTTTCAGTTGAAGTTGAAGATTTTGAGTTTTACCTGAGTTATATTTTATCTTGATTTGCAAGTGGGAAACTGGAAAGCTGCTCACGAGATTGCTACTCATTAGAACTTTGAAGTAAAACTAGAATGAAACTGTATCAAATGTGATATTCGATTTGGTTTTTTCTTGTACTAGTAACATTAATGGCTACAAGTCAAATCCATCTATCAAGCTCCCTGTGTTAAGGTTTAGAGTAATTATCAAGAGGTTTGCATATTTAGGGGTTTGGCTGAATGTAGAAAAAACCCTAGACATTGACACCGTTTATTTTTCTATAGATTTTTTGGTTTAAATTACAAAAGTTGAATCTAAGTTTTTTAACCCTGACCATTTAACCATAACGAGTTTACATTTTTACCTAACCCATCTCCACATCCTTAACCTAGCTCGCTGACAGTATTGTCAGACCACCACTAACCGCCCTTGATCGTCACCGACCACCATGCAATAATGTCGCACACCTGTAACCGAGCTCTGGAACCCCGTAGACAAGCAAAGTAGCCACGCAATCCCACCTAAGATCATGCACGGTACGACTCTGGCTTGCTCATAGTGACATGGGCTTGCTCGCGACAACTAAGGGTGCTCGCAACAGTGTGGGTTCACTTATAGGAGCCTTAGGTTCGCTCACGGTGACCCTAGGTTCGCTATTAGCAACCCAAAATGACCTTCACCATGTTCGGCGGTCATCAGAGGTGGTTCGACAGTGGCTAGCGGTTGTCTGGCAATGATTTGGGAGTTATGGGTTGAGATGTTTGGTGAAACTATAAAGTGTTACTTCGATTGGAGAATTTTCATAATTAAATGTTACAAACAAATAGAATCATTAAGAAATGTTAGATTTGAGGTTTTTCTTTGCATATTTCATCAAATCTAACGGTTTTGTTTAGTGGATTTCGAAGATGTGGAGGCGGGGTGAGTGGTGAATATGACAGAACTAAGGAGGGCTTTTGATAACTACCCTCAGATCTCAGTATTATCATGCAAAAGATTGTACTCCTACCATTTAGTTTTTAACATTTTGACTTATTTTCTTCTATATTTTGATGTCTATATTCAATTGATAATTCAACGTTTTTTTTTCAAATATATTCTCGAAATATTCTTATGAGTAGTAATTTGAGTACAAAAAGGGGGGTGGTTTCTCAAGCGAGAAAGTTCTCTAGCTTCTCTCTAAAACTCTGGTCGCGGTCGATCGAGCACCTGCTAGGGGTTTTTTTCCTTCAGAGTTTCCATCGTACGTCCAAGTGAATGGCGCTTGATGGAGGCAGAGTTGGCCGCGGCCGCGACGGAAAACTGAGAACAACAAAAGAGCTTGTGCGTTAGATGATTGGTGATTTCTTCTCGGAGAACCTCTGATGCTTGATGGAGCATCTGCTAGGGATTTTTTCTCCGGGCGTTTCCATCATACGTCCAGGTGAATGGCGCGTGATGGAGGCAGAGTTCGCAGCGGTCGCGGCCGTGGCCGCGACGGAAAACTGAGAACAACAAAAAAGGTTGTGCGTTCGATAAGTGGTGATTTCTTCTCGAACGCAGAGAAAGAAGCCTCTGATGCTTGCGATGACAAGGAATTGTTGGCGACTTCTTCAATCCAGAAGGATGATACTCCGGTGAGATTGATTGAAGAGATGGATGTTATGAAGCAAGTCATGCTGATTGAGCCTAGGGTTTCTATTGAGAAGAAATAGTGGTTAGATCGTGTCGTGGAGGAGGATGAGATCGCGAAGCAAAAGAATGAGAGTATTAAGGTTCGAAATAACCTAAATTTTACCCTTGAGTTTGATCCCGCATCTAGTGTGGAAGGGGAGGTGGTTTCTCAGATGATGGGCTACAGGGGGGGATGAAGCACTAGAAACACACCCTGGTCGGGTGTGTGATGGGTACTAAGGTGACCTGATTACACATGGAGCATTTTGTGAAGGTTGGATGGAAGGAGATTGTTCTACCAACAATGGTCAAGCAGCATGGAGTCATCCTTTTCACCTTCCACTCCCATGCTGATATGTGTAAGATCTACGAGGCCCTTACCTTCTTTGTACTTGATAAGCCATTATTGCTTAAGCAATATGAGCTTGGAGTGTGTTTAGGTAAGGAATTGTTTGCTGAGTATCCTGTATGGGTCAAACTACGTAACCTTTAGTTGGAATTCTGGACCCCTAAGCTCCTTAGTAAGATGATTAGTACAATTGGTGAACCATTAATGGTAGGTAATGCTACTATTCAGCACACTCGATTGGACTATGCTTAGGTCTTGATTAAGCCCCATGACCATGAGAAGCATGTAGAGGTGATTAAGATCATAACACTGGATGGTATTGTGGTGCAGACTGTTGTCTATGAATGGACCCCTAAACTTTTTGCCAAATGCCAAAAGTGGGGGCACAAGGTAGAGAATTGTGACCCAAATTATAAGCCTAAAGCCAAGGGGAAGGTGGAATAGCAGAAAGAGTCTCTGTCTCTGGAGATAGTTAATAAGGTGATCCCGAGTGTGCCTCATAAAGTGATGATTTTCAAATGATCAGTAAGAAGAAGATGGTCACAAGAAAGAGTATTGTGAATGATGCAAGACTACAAGTTTCTTCTAGTAAGGTTGTTCATGTACAAAACATTGGTACTAGAAGTATTTTTCCAGTGATGGATATTAATGGGGATGGAAACACATGGTTGGACCCCCTCATTCATGTGTAAATGATGGGTTGTTGGAATTTTAAGGGGATTAATAACCCCCTTAAACAGAAAGAATTTAGAAAATTGATGAAAAAACATGGTTTGTACCTCTGTGCACTGATAGAAACGAGAGTGAAGACAGAGAGTTTCATGAAGGTGTTTAGGAAATGCTTTGGTAAATGAGATTATGCAAACAACGATTACATGATTATTAATGGCAGAGTGTGGTTATGATGGGATCTGAGTATACTCAGAGTCAGAATCTTACTCACAGAGGAGTAATTTATACAGTTCAGGATGGAGCATTGTAGTAAAAGGGTGGTGTTGCTACCACACTATAGTATATGCAAAATGATAGAAGTAGGGCTTGGTACAGAATTACTGAGTTGGATTCTTCAATTGATCTCCCATGGCTTCTCATAAGGGATTTTAATAAAGTCTTCACAAGTGACGAGAAGTTGGTTCATGGAGGGGGACCATATCTGTATTCAGCAGGCTTAGTTGAAATGTTTGCTAAGCTAGAACTTCTGGATTTACCAAGTATTGGAGCATACTTTACGTGGTGCAACAACATGAAGGTGAGACTAGAGTGTATTGTAAATTGGATGAGTGGCTGGCAATATGTTGTGGTGGGAGAGCTTCCCGACCTGCAGGGTTGACTTTCTTGAGAAAATCATGTGTGATCAAGCCTTTTCCCTGACATCCATGAGACAATTGCAAGGCCCTAGAAAGCCTTCCTTTCGCTTTTCGGAAATGTGGAGAAGACATGAAAGTTATGTTGATATAGTGAAGACTTCTTGGAGGGCCCCTGTAGAATCTGTTAATCCTGCTAGGGTGGATAAAAGAAGCTTCAAAGACTTAAGCAGGTATTGAAGCAATTCAATAAGCATATTTAGCAATATAGCTAGATGAGTACACTACAAACAAAATATCATTTAGTGGCATACAATATGTGCTACTAAAGTACAGATAAGTGTCACTATATACTCTTTCGGAAAATAGTGACATACAATATAAACATCACTCGAAACTCTGACGCTAAAACCATTCAGTGACATTTAATAAGTGTGTTGCTGCAGAATTTCCTGAATTTAATGGCACATACTTATATGCCACAAAAGACTCATACTATTCATTAACACACCTATTATGCCATTAAAAATGGTTCATCTGATCATCCACTCCCACTTATTTGTGACATGAAACTTCTTCCACTAAAATCTGTTATGGCATTAAAAAAATTATTTTAATTTTTCATTTTTATATTTATTTATGCTTTGTGGTTATATGTCATTTTACTTTTATTTTTCATGTACTTAATTAAATTATATAAAAACAGAAAAATTTGATTTTTTTTTTAAAAAAAAAAAATCATTTCATATAATATTTAAAAGTACAAAGTATAATTATCCAAGATTATAATAATTCTAACTAATCTTGATTCAATGATTTACAATTATGATAACTGTAGCAGTGGCAGAAGATGAGATTCTTTTATCATCTGGCAACAGCTTCAAAGTTACTCTCATTGCTATAAGAAGTAGACCAGTCTCATGCTGGTCTATTAACACCTTGGTAAACAAGAGTTCCAAACCAAGTGTACTTCTCATAACTTGTGAACATGAGTTCCATGCTTTGGGAAATTCTACTGTTAGAACCATGGGTGGGCTCAAGAAGGGCAATCGAACAACAATTGAACAAGACATCATCTCCATCTACTCATTCAAAAATCATTTTAAAATTACATTAGAGAAAAAACTACTAGTATTCTAGTTGCTCTTGTAGGAGTCAACTATTGTTAGGAAAGTAAAGCATGCAAGAGCAAAATACTCTTGTGATCAAATATGATGATAAAAGAAAAAACCATACCAGGAGTTGCTTATTTTGAGAATGAAATTCAATCATGATTAAGAACATACTCAGAATGTACTCCTTTCGTCCCAAAATTTTTGCAACACTTTCCTTTTTGGTACGTTCTAAAAGAATTGCAACATTTCCTCTTTTAACAATTTTTTACACTTCAATTTACCCAATTAGCCTTATTAATTTACCCCACCTGACTCACTGACGTGATCTACTTCTACATTCTACAGTTCTAAACACTCCAGCTTTTTCGCTCTCCAATGAGAGAATGCATGGCCTTCATCAAATTCTAGCAATGAATCGAATCTTCTTCAATCTTGAATCTACCTTTGTTCGTTCCTTGTATGCCGATTTAGAGGATGATTCAAAAGTCAGTCATGGACGGAGCTATTTTCTGGATCGCCGTTAATGGAGATCTTCCACGGCGAGATGATCTTCTCCGACGAGTTCTTTGCTTCATCAACATCAATTATCACCATTCAAAAAATCTGAATCAACAAATAAAGTTTAGCTAATTGGGTTTATTTATCATCCATCTTTGTTTCATGTTTCAGTTTTCAAATTTTTAGTTTGATTCCTTCTAAGTGTCATGAACTGGAAAATTTTTATTGGAAGAGTACCTTTGTTAAGTCGATGAAGTTAATGGTTGCCTAAGGTGAGGTGAGAAGATGAACAATTAACGGAAGCAAGGAAGCAGAG
>JBBYHH010462808.1:0-11352 GCA_038382905.1 Daphne laureola
GTACCAACAGACCACCCCGTTGATACGAATACCAACTGACCAGTCCGTTGGTATCCTATATTCCGGTTATATCAACGGGCTGACTCGTTGGTATGTTGTTACCAGAGAATTTACCAACGGGTTAGTTTGTTGGTACGTACCAACAAACTAAATTGCATGTTGATTCAGCCAATTGATTTTGACAGCTTTTCTAGTAGTGCTTATGTTTTACTGTTAAACTAAGAGGAGGAAGATGCATGCGTGGCATTTAGACTTTTAAGCATGATCATTAATGCTATTGGGTAGGAGATATTAATGAAACCCAATAAAGTAGCTAGACGTTGGATACAGCCTCACTATTTGCATCCATCATGCAACAACGAGATTAACATACTATTATTTTGTTGCTAATAATTATTGAGAGGAAGAGGTTAAGAGCTAATCATACGTCTAAATATAAATATTATTCTAAGCTTTTGTACTTTCACGTAAAATGCAACTTTATATCCACGATATATAATAATATTGTTAAAACAGGTTTAGACTAAATGATGTTAACAGGTGGATTAAGATTTCAACCCTCGCTCTTAAATTTCTTCACTTTTCACTTACCAAAGAATTTTGTCCCAAGAAAATCAAACATTTCTAGAAACACTCCAATCGTTGGTCGTCATAGAAGCCAAAAGAGACCAAACCGGTCTTGCCCAAAATCAAATCACAATCAAGACAAAACTAACACACGGTATATCATGGCCTTGTTTTTCGTTTTGGAAAAATGTTCTATTTTGTTTTGTTTGCTCATTAGATTTTTTTTTTGGTTATTATTTTGAAAACAGGTTCTTTTTTATCATTAATATTTTATCTTTGGATCATTTTTACCATCAAGATTTTTTTTTAGCCACTTTTTACCACTGACGCCGTTAATTAAGGGAATTTTCTCGGAATATTCCGTTATGTAGTATATCTTCATACTTAATTTGACCCCAAACTTTTAAAAATGAAAAAAACTAACCCTAAATTTGTAAAAGTGACTACAATCTAAGTCCCCCAAAACTAACTCGATGACAATTTAACTCAAAAAAAACTCAGACATCAAGAGTAGAATATAACAAAACAAAGCACGAACATGCAAGAAATCGCCAATGATTAGAGCAAAAATGGACAAAACTGTAGAATCTGAACGAATTTGTTGTTTTTCAGAAACTTTAGGGTTTATCATGGAATTAATTTAACGACAGTGGTAAAAATGGATCATAAACTATAACGGTAATGGTAAAAAAAAAAACCATTTTTAAAAATAATGGCAAAAAAGGTCTAACGAACAAATGTTAAGTACTCTCTCCATCCCATAAAGATTGCAACATTTTGTTTTTAACATTTAAAGTATGATTTTTCTTCTTCAATATGTTGACATATAATGTCAAATAATTTATATGTATATATTAAATGAATGTGTCTAGTTTCTAAATATATTTTTTAAAATAAGTTTTAACAAATTCTTATTTACTAAAAATTAAATCAAATAAAAAATAAAAAATCAAATGTCTCAATCTTTACGGGACGGAGGGAGTAGTAAGATTAGATATGGCTTTTTATCACTGTTTCAGCCCATACAAATTGTTTCTCCTTCAGGTCCATTTTGCGGCCCATTTTCAGCTCGTTAGCGCTTTATCAACTCCTTAAAAGGCCCAGTTTTAATTTCGGGCCCATGTTGCCCATTTTGCTCTGCTTTTTGTTTCTCTCCTCCTTTTGTAAGCTTCTCCGATCTAGACCAGCGGCGGCTAACAGTGGCGGAACAGAAAACCATTCCATTCCATCGGATTCTGCGCCGTCGTTTCGCTTACGGGTAGTGTTAGTTCTAGTTTCATGTCAGCTCTATGGCCCCGCCGCCGTCAAATTTTGGCCAAAGTCTATCATCTTCCGGTTACCGCTTCCTCCGGTAAGCGGCCGGTGCTGGAGGCGTGTCCGCCGCGTCATTTACACGGAGGCACTGACCCATGTCCCGTTCAATTCAACATATCGGACGCGCTCGTGGATCTCAGGAAAAGCCCTGAATCGGCTACCAAACTGATCCCTGCCGTCGAATTCGATCGACTAGATCTGAAAACTCGCTGCCTAGTTATCGCTCTCGTTTCTCGACAGCCATCTCCAAAACCGCCGTTGCAACTTTTGAAGCAAACCGTCTCCACCAGCAATGCCAGCGTCAGGTTGATTTTCCAGGAATTGGCCGTTGTTCGTGATCAGTTGGGTATTAAGAGTGATTTTCTTCTCGATCTGTTGCTAAAATCTTATTGTCAACTGAAGCGGGCTCGTGAGGGACTGGAGTGTTTCAGCATGATGATTGCGGAAGGCTTCGTTCCCAACACTGAGACTTGCAATGAACTTCTAAGTTTGCTTTCCAGGTTGAACAGAACTGAGGGCGCTTGGGTTTTGTATGCTGAAATGTTCAGGAGGAGGATAAAGTCTAATACGTATACTTTTAACATAATGATTCATGTTTTGTGCAAGGAAGGAAAGTTGAAGAAAGCCAAGGAATTCATTGCCCTAATGGGTACTCTGGGGATTAAGCCAAATGCTGTTACTTACAATACATTGATTCGTGGGTATTGTTCATGGGGGCGAGTTGATGCAGCTTGTTTGCTTCTTAATGTGATGAATGACAAAGGTATTAAACCAGATTTGTACACATTTAATTCCCTCATCAGTGGGATGTGTAAGGAGGAGAAACTTGACAGAGCTTCTGAGATGTTTGACCAGATGAAGGAGATGGGGCTGGTACCTGATGCTGTCACTTACAATGCATTGATTGATGGTTATTGCAATTATGGGAATCTTGATAGGGCTTTTGGTTACAGAGATGAAATGGCGAAGCAAGGTATCATGCCAACAGTCTCTACATTCAATTTGTTTATACATGCTTTATTGATGGAGGGGAAATCAGATGAAGTCGATGGCTTGATCAGAGAGATGAAAGAGAAAGGCATTGTTCCTGACGAAATTACTTATAACATATTGATAAATGGATATTGCAGATGCGGGGATGTGCCGAAAGCTTTTGATCTTCGTAGTGAGATGTTGAGAAAGGGCATTAAACCTACAAGAGTGACTTATACATCTCTTCTGTATGCGTTGAGCAAATGTAATAGAATGGTGGAAGCAGATAACCTCTTTAAGAAGATAACAACAGCAGGTGTGTTACCTGATCTTATAATGTTCAATGCCCTTATACATGGTCACTGCACCAATGCTAATCTAGAACGTGCATTTTCTCTATTGAGGGAGATGGAGAGAAGGAAAGTGTCTCCTGATGAAGTAACTTATAATACTTTAATGGAAGGGCAGTGTAAGCAGGGAAAAGTTGAAGAAGCCCGTGAGCTTCTGGAAGAGATGAAGAGAAAGGGGATCAAGCCTGATCACATTAGTTATAACACGATAATTAGTGCCTATAGCAGGAGAGGTGATACCAAGGATGCATTTAGAGTTCGTGATGAGATGGTGAATATAGGTTTCAATCCCACCAAGCTTACATATAATGCTCTCATTCTGGGTCTTTGCAAGAATCGGGAAGGAGAACTTGCTGAAGAGCTTCTTAGGGAAATGGTCAGCAAGGGATTTAAACCTGATGATAGCACCTATATTGGTTTGATTGAGGGAACACAGATTCTTGATCACATTGAGGGAATATAGATTCTAGATTACTCTTCTGCGAAGCAATCTGTAAATGAATGTTGATAAAGCCTCCGAAAACCTTCCTGGGTTATGTGAAAATCACACAGGTAAGCTCACTTATATGCTTCTCAGGAAAATGGTTGATAAAGTCATTGTATCTGATAGTAATGCATCATTGATGGAGTTGAGAAAATAAATTTCACCACTTGGAGAAGCAACCTGTACAAAAGAGTAGGTTTTCTGTGGAAATATGAGACCCTCCGGAATGAGAAGACTTTCTGATTTGAGGGCTTAGCTTGTATTTCCATTGGCAATCGACTAGCATCCGTTGTTATAAAATAATTGCAACTCTCGTGTATGGAAAGTAAGTCGATGTAATACCTTTCTGAATAAGATCACTATTCACTCATCTGTCTATCAATGTTTGTGCTATTGTATAAGCAATTCGACTGTTGTACTTAGCAAATGTCATAATTATTTTCTTGCAGTATCAGACAAATAGTAGTAGTTCTTTTGTATCCTTTGAAGAGAACGTAAATTAGGCTACATTTAGTTATGTACATGTTGTTCTTAGCTAGACGTGATAATACAAGTGTTCAATGTCAGAGGAGAGGTTGATTGGTTGATTAAAGTGAGAGTCTGGTATCAATTATTAGTTGATCATCACAATTTATGAATCTCCTATGTGTCTTTGATTTTTATAAAGCATAGATCAAAGGATGGAGTTATGAACTTCCTGAACTTCAATATGGAGTTCTAAAACATTTTTCTTAGTTCCTGAATGTTTTAAAATATGTGGTGAGTACAGGCTTCAAGTCTTCTATAATGGTGACATTCACTGGCCTCTGACTTCTAACTTGTTCATAATTGTTGTTATGCAGTCAGCAAAAAAGACAAGATGGAGCTGAAACCAGAGAAATTGGAGACAAAGATCAAAAGGACAAATGCAAAAGGCAGCATTTTGGAGCATTATGCAACGCATTCTATTGTTTTGATGTTACTTAAAAGGTTGCTGGAGGAAGTAGCTGGTTTCTTGATGGGCACGGCACATTAGCAGGCTGGAAATTTGAGGTCAGTAATTTAGGCTTGATGCTGTTTTGTTTGATTGCAGAGAATCAATTACGTTTAAGGCACAATAACCGTTGCATTTCATTGTCAAAGAAGGTGGCTGTGTTCTTGCCGTCTCTTTATATGCTTATATCAGACATGTTTTAGACGTCACCTTATTCTTACTACCAAATGGGAACGGGACATGATTATATGGGGAATACAAAAAGAAAACTAAAAGGAGTTTCTTGTTTCAATCGTTATTTTTATGTCTTTGGATTTGAAAAGCAATTAGTGGTTAATTAGATTGTTGGATGAGCTCAGGGGAATTTTGGCTTTGTCTGTTTTATTGAGAGGAGACAAGGGAACATGACATGAACGAGATGAATCTACTAACTCCGTTCCAAATGTATTATCTATTTTATTTTAGAAATTGCAAAAAATTATTAATGCATTTACAAGCAGATAAGAAAAGTTTATATTTACACTGTTTGGAATAATTCAGTGTGGTGGTGGTGATTTTGTAAGGAATTAGGAATTCTAGCGACATTAATCTCGATTTCAGCAGGTTAAAAAATAATTCAGTTCCACGAACCCGCAGATAAATTTACAATATGCGGTGTTAATTTCTGCAGATTGTTGTTTACTCAAACCAACTACTATCGCTACCTGGGACTGAATTTCACCACAGGGACGGAGGATTATAGGGACGGGAGGGAGCTACTACCCCCTATAAATATGAGATGTATGGGTAATTAGGGATAATTAGAAGACATTTTAAACATTTATATGATATTTTTGGATGTTCCCCCCTCACAATTAAATGCATGGTTGAGTAGTCCCTCCTATTAATAAATTATGGTTCCGTCGCTGCTTCACCATCCTTGAGTATATCTAGCTGGCAAAAGTGGGGAAATGTTTTTCATTTTTTCAATTTCTAATATATTTAATAACCTTAAATTCATCAATTCATTATCAAATTTTTATAAAATAATATTTTTTTAAAATTTTCCTATTCACATACATCTAATCTATTAATAAAAAATACATCCATAAATTTCTCAAAAAAAAATTCTCATTTACAATAAACTAGGGTCCGTTCTTTCTGAAAAAACAACAACAATTCAAATTCTTACAACTTTCAAAAAAAAATACCTCATAATTTTCCCTCTTATTTTCAAATAGTTATCACTTTTTTGTCGGAAAAAACTCATGTAGACCAATAAGCATTTCCCCCTTGTAATCTGTTTTGAACCACATTTTCTTTCTCATGATAATTGGTGATGAATTCCGAATTCGTAGGCCTTAGAGAAGTTTGCATGAAATGAAAGAGAAGTTTGCAGGGAATATTTGTTGGTCATGATATAATAATGATTGGGTTGAATCCGGCAACAAACCAAAACCTGACGCACACAACACAAATGCTTTGTTTGGGAATACTTTTTCCAAATTAGATCTAATATTTTAGATAATTTTTTAATAATTAATATTAAATAATTACTTTTAAATGTTAAAGTTTTTTAAAATGTAATGATTACTTATAAAAATTGTTGACTAATTAAGACCAAAGTGTCCGTCACTCCAAACGAGCACCGTCTTACTTGAGATCTTTACTCCTCCAACACATCATTTGCTTTTGATTCAGTCCTTCTCGTTTTCAATTTCCCATATTAGTCACCAAGTTTCTCCCTTTTTTGTGTTCAACTCTTCAAAAACAAATCTAGGTTCAATTTGATAGGAGTATAAGTAGTTGATTAATTCATTTAAAATTTTAGGACTGCTCAATTGTCTGCATAACAGTATTTATGGGTTGGTGGTATAATTTTCTCTTTGTACAGTCTGTCTACAATTGAGTCATTGACCCTTGTTCCATCTTCTTGTTTTCTGGCTCTTCCTCTACCCTCATGGCCATGGGGCCCTCTCTTTATAAACCCATCCCCCCCACACCACCTCTGAATCTAGAGAAGGATATGAAGAGAGGGAAGAAAAAGAGGGTTTTGGTGGGACAAGAAAGGAATTGGGAAAATAATGGCTACAAGACCAACCCCACCTCTTCCTCTTCAGTCTTCCTCTCTCTCAACTACCCATTTCCTGCCTCCTCAACCTGTAAATACCAGATTGCCCTTCAACTCACCTCAAGGGGCATAACTGGTAATCCCATGTGCTTGATTCATCTCAGAAAGATGGTGAAGAGTACTGGTGCAATTATAAGTAGGTCATCACTCTACAACAGTTTTCATCAATATTCATTCATAGAATAGATCACAAGGGAAGAAAACAGAAAAAGAGGAAACAAAAACAAGGCAGACAGGATTGGAGCCAGGCAATTTAATTACCAGCAGTTAGATCATGAATGTTCTTCTTCTTCTTCTTCTTCTTTCTTAGAAAGTTTCAAGAAGAGGTTGTTAGCATGCAACAGCAGGAGAGGGTAGTACAGTGCAGCTGCTGCAAATTTATAATTTCTATCTTATTTCCATCTTAACTTTCAGATGAGATGTAGCTAGAAGTTTGATTATATGTAGTAATATTTCAGCATCTGGATGCTGTTAATTAGTAACTATTACTCCATATTTTTCTATATCAGCTTCATGTAATTTGCCTTCAGTACTTGTTTAATTAATTATCTTGGGTAGCTTTTTTGCCCTAGCTAATATATGAGCAACTAATCATCTTACACCAATTGTCTTAATTTTGTTTTTGTTTTTGTTTTCTAACGTTCTTGGTGCCGACTACTTGTTTCAAGTTACTGCCTGATAATTACTTTCCATTCTGACTGACTTCATATAATCATATGAACAAATGAAGCCTTTTCTTTTCCAGTTTGTTTAACACTTACTAGCTCGGCTCCTTAAGGATGATTCTATGTGTGGATTTTTTTGATAATAGCTTTAACATCTAGTGTAATTAGAGGTATAACAAATCTAATTAATTTATACCAAACGAAGTCTATGTTGGTTTTTTTCTTCTTGAATTTTCAAAATGAAAAAATCAAGACAGTATTATAAAATGAAATGGTATAATTAGAGCACATTGTTTTGGCAGTTTGCTCCCGCTCTTTATCATGTTTATAACTACGACTATGGATGTTGATGATGAGGATTGATGACTCCTGATCTTTACTTGTAATCGGTAGTTTATATTCTTGGATTTGGTTCGCGGATTCTTAGAATCTGTGAAATGTGAAAATGTGAAAATATAAAAAATATTAATGATGGATAATAGAAATGTAGATTTTCACAATTTTGTGTTCGTTCAAGATTATAGTAATATGGATCGTATATAGATTATTTTGTAACTTTTATAAAAAAATATGGACTAATCATACAATTTTATAGGGATTATTTTATAAATTTTACAAAAGTTCAAGGGCTAAATATGTAATTTTAGGGATCAATTTGTAATTTTTTCCAAAAATTCAAGGATCAAATATGTCAATATATAAAGTTTGAATGCTTTGTCAATATATAAATTCTATGAATTCTAAAAATACTTTATTTATAGGTGGTATTCTGAATTCAAGAATTTGTGATTGGAGAGTAATCCTAGGATTATGAGAATGATGGAGAGTTATCTTCCAAAATGAACCAAACATAAGATTTCATAGATTTAAGGGATTTTGAGAATCCATATTCTTAAAATTATTGAAGCAAACAACCCCTGAACATAGGTAATAGAACGGCCTCATGCAAAGCCAGAAAGCATTCTTCAAACTTTTATGTTGTCGTTTTGCTTGCGGCGCTATAATTAATTAAGAGATGATAACGACATTTGAATACATGAATCTATTGCTTAATCTGATTAATTAGTACTGATTATTGATATGGGTAG
Organism: Daphne laureola; assembly: GCA_038382905.1. Lineage (NCBI taxonomy): Eukaryota > Viridiplantae > Streptophyta > Magnoliopsida > Malvales > Thymelaeaceae > Daphne > Daphne laureola. Next base: position 8,524 of record JBBYHH010462808.1, read on the forward strand.
ATGCGGCAGAAAATTCATAAAAGTGATAAGAAAAGAATTGAACCAAAATGAATGAAGTCTAAATTATTACTAGGAGTTAGAAAGATTATAATGAAGCGTTAGACGCTAGTGTCAAATGGTATTAATTGGAGTCTCTTTATTTATCACATATGTGGAAAAACACATATTAATCTATCACTAATTAACTAACCTAACTAACAAACTAACTAAATCTAAAGACTAAAATTCACTTCTAATGAAAATAAACCTCCTAACCAAAATTCCATCCACCACCACTATCATCACGCCACCACCACTCCAACCACCACTGCCAGAATTGTTATCGACGACACCACCACAATTGATAAAACTGTCTATTAAATTACATTAAACATTGTTTACCCCAAAATCGACATGAGCATATAATCTTTATTTATTAGTTTTAGACATTTCAACAGATAATGAAATATTTCACTAAATTATCAACAACTGTCTGCATTAAAGTGTAATAATGTATACAATTCAAAAGCTTCATTTCACAACATTCACTAAACTAATTCGAATATGAATTGTTCTAGAAATTCACAGAATTCAAAATCACAAGAATATCTACATTTCAAAAGCATTTGAATTGAATCAATATAGGACCAAGCCGTAATATTTAGTACAAGTCTATTATGTCTATTAAAGACTATTAAAGTGTCTAAATTAAAGTTCAAAGATGTTTGCAAATTTCAACGTGTTACCTTTACACCTTAACTCCCTGGTTTGTCCGGAGAAATAAGGAAAACAGTTTTTTTTTTTAAGAAAACAATACCATATCCAACTGGCTAACAATCAAAGTAAAAAAGGTGAAGACTTCAAATCTGACTACTTCGCAACACTGACTCCATGGTAAGATCGTCACTGTCATTCGCGCCGGAGGTTTCGTCACGAATCCAAATGCAAAAAAAGTTGCTGTAAATTAAGACCGTTTGTTGCACGCCGCTCCGACTGCCGTGATATCCTCTCCACGTCGTCTCGTCGCAAATCCAAGTCCATCGGAGGTCGTCACGCATTTAGAAAGTCGGGAATCATTCCATGGTGTTGAATCCTTCTCCGACGGTAGAGGTCCACGACATTGACGCCTCTAGATCCAAATCGCGGTGGCTAGAGATGAATCATGCGGTTGGAGATCTTTTTGGTCAGTCGGCGTTTTCGATTAGAATCCGAGAGTAGCGATGAACTGGACGTGACGATGAATGTGGTTGAGCAATTTTTGTACCTTTCAAGTGAGTGGTTTGTTAACTATGGGGCGCTTTAGTCTTCAAATAATAGGAAGGAAAACCTACTTTAACTAGAGGGAGGGTAGTTTAGTACTTTCAAGGGTGTGTGGTGGTAAATAGATATAGGCTATTGATCGATATAGGGATTGCGGTGCCTTATTTGGTGTATGGAAAATGCCTTCCATCACTACTAAAAATGTCCACATTATCTTGCTAGAGTACCCAAGCTGGTTGGTACCCTAGTCTAGTCTATGTGTCATTCTACGTGGCTATACACATGGACATCTGACTGTATTTTTCAGTAATTGGAAAAAATCCTCTCTAAGCCCTTAACATCCGGTGAAACCCTACTTTATTGGTTATCTTTCATAAACTAACACCCACATCCCATCCCCCAGCAGCCCCATCTCCATCACCTAGCCATCGTCCACTTGCTCCCTGCACCTCCAGCACCAAGCTCACCGCATCTCGTTAATAACGGTTCCATCCACCCGCACACAACCAATAAATTACCAAATCGATAAGTATTGATGATTTTCGGCTCACTGAAGATGTCGGAGACCTCTTTCTGAGTGTCTACAACGTTTGGGTTCCTGCCATCATCAAGGCAACAATCCTATTGATACTCGAACCAAAAAGCATGACTTGGATGGGTCAAGGAAACAAAGTCGTCGTTTTATGCTTACCAGTTCAGACTTCATAATTTTGCTCTCTTTTGGTTAAGGTTAGTGAAGAGGAATTGATGGAGACAGCAGATTGAATGAATCACGATTTACTTCTGTTATTTTAATCTCTTTTGTTAGGGATAGGGAAGAAGAGATGAAGTGCAATGCACTCCTCTCTGAAAATTATGTTAGTTTGTTGGAGAACCAGTTTCTTTTTGCAATGGATAAATTTTGTGATTTCTCATGATTTGCTCCTAATGCATCAAATCATCCACTCAGGTTTTGTCCTCCAATGAAAATTAGGCTGTGAAATTAAAGTTTTGTAGATAATCAGGGACTAAAGAAACAATATCGACCAATTTGTAGAAGTACAGTGAGATGTAACATCTATGTGTATTGCCACATAGGATTGGATGACACCTAGACTAAGGTACCAACCAGCTTGGGTACTCTAGCAAGATCCTTTTTAAAATTAGGTACATGTTCTGTTATTTTTTTTAATTAAGGGATTACAATATTCTAGGAACATTTTGGTAAAACCCTCGTAAGGTGTGAGCTACTAGGATTTATGGTTAAATAATGCCTTTTTTTGGGGTAAAGGATTGATTATTTAAAACAATCTAAGGCCTTTCAAACCTGAATGTTGATTTTGTTCTCAAACCAACATGTATGTAGTATTTATGATAATTAGAAGTGCTCCAAAGATAACCAATTAAGTGGCTAACGTTATGAGGCTGAAATGTCAAATCAATTGAGTGAGAGAAGGGTCCTGAGATTGCATATCCCATCAGTGACAAGATCCATCTGACGAATACTAGAAATCATTCACACCTGAGGGCACCTAGTACGCTGGATTGAGTGCGAGACTTAGTCCACACAAGACCAAACATCGCTGAGACCAATTCATGTCCCGACGTCGA
>JBBYHH010462919.1:0-11351 GCA_038382905.1 Daphne laureola
ATGAGGGCATCTCTAGTTGGCGACGGCAGGTCTTTCCCAATGCGGAACCTCTTCCCTGGTGATATCTCCACCTCCTCAATGTTCCTTGATAAGTTTGAGATCTTGCATGCGCGCTCCATTGTTGCGCTCTTAGGGGCAGAGTGGTGTCTTCTGGGCTCCGTCTCCGGTTGTGCCTTCGCGGGCCCAGTTAGGGAGGCTATGTAGTTGCCCCTTGAGAAGTTCTGATTGACATAGATGAAGACATCCCCCGAGCTTGTTGCAAATTCCAGGGTGAGGGTATGCACATTGCACCGCACATGGAATTCTACCTAGGTCTGCCTTCCGATGATCACGTTGAAAGGCGATGGTAGGTCTAAGACTATGAAGTCTATGAAGCTAGAGCTACAGACGGGGACTCCGTCGTATGTTGTTCCCATCATCATGAATGGGAGGGTGATGACGCCCAATGTAGGGATCTCTTCCCTTCCGACGCCGTAGGTTGCACCTTTCACTAGCTGGATGCGCAGAGGGGCACTTTGGATGCTTAGAGGGTTTGCTTGTAGACTACGTTTTCATTTTCCCCTGTCTCCATAAAGATTCTGTCTGTATCCCAACCTGCAATGCGGGTTGTGATGATTAGAGGGTCCGCATGAGGGACCACTATTGATGTACCCTTTCGCCGATGGATTAGTTGGGCTGTAGAGTGCTCGAGCTGGTAGATTTGTCTCATGTAACGCCGTCTTGCTACCGCCCCTTCGCACTGCGTTATTACGTGAATGCGACCTGCTGGGGGCGGTATACGGTCCCCTTCTCATCGTTGCAACCATCAATTTTCCCTTGGCTGCTTATCGTCACTGGCATGGTTATTTCCTCACTTTCGACCCCTGGGTAAGTCCTTTCTGGGGGAGTGGTCCCGCGCAATAAATTTAGATAGCTTCCCATGCGCGGCCATTTCTACCAACATTTTCCTAAGCTCGATGCAGTTCTCCGTGTCTTGCCCCTTGTCATGGTGGTATCTGCAGTATTTACTTGATCAATTATTGGCTTGCTTGGACAAGGGGTACGACCATTTTGGGACCGCGCACCTTACTTCGAGGATGTTGGTTCGAGAATCCTGGAGAGGCGAGAGCCAGGGGTAATGATGATCCCGCGCAGGCTGGGATGAGATTTGGGTGTGCTTTGCCCCTGCTCGGCTATCCTGCCCTTGTGTATTCTGGACCTTGGCTTTGCTCTGCGAGGGCTTGGCTTGGGGCTTAATTATCTCTTCTGCATGCATAAATCTGATGGCCCTCACGAGGAACTGCTCCATGCTACCTGGGGGATTTGTATTGACCTCCACAAAGAATTGAGAGTCCCACTGAAGCCCATGCATAGTAGCGAGAAGTCTTGTCTCTTCACTCAAATTAGGGACCTGGATTGCTTCCACCTGGAAATGCTGAATGTATTCCCTGAGGGGTTCTTCCTTGCACTGTCTTACTTTGAGCAGGTGGGCTACCATTTTTGGCGAGGGCTTGGATCCTATAAAATAGTTAGAGAAGGCGAGAGAGAGTTCCTCGAAGGAGTTGAACTGCTTACCTCTCAGGGTGCTATACCAAGCGGCGGCTGCTCCGGTCAGCATGGAGCTGAAGGCTCGGCACATGGTGCTATTGTCTGCCCTGGCGATGGCCATGGCCGAGACGTATCGTTGCAGGTGTACGTCCGGATTAGAGAGTTCGTCATAGGCATCGAGTTTCGGCTACATAAATTGCTTTGGTAGTGGCGAGGTGAGGATTTGGCTTGCGAATGGCTGGGTCCAAAGGTGGCTTAGGCCCAGTCCTGCGGCTGATATGTTGATTCTTTCTTCTCGCTTCTCCATTTTCTCCATGCGCCGGGCTAGCGCGCTTCGGGCAGCCTTATGAGCAGGGTCCGTGCGGTTTTCCTGTATCACTGGCGGTGGTGGTGCATTCGTGGTCTGTCGTGCAATTGGGACGCTTCCTGCAGCATCCAGTATTTCCCTGAGGGTCTCCGCTAGCGTACTGCGGAGGTTATTGGCCACTGCTTCCGTGATGGCTTCCATTGCCGCTTTGTTCAGACCTGCAATGTTGGTTTGTTGGAGCACCAGGTTATGTTGGACCTCTCATGTTGCTCCCTGCGGAGCCACGCTTTCTCCGATGGTGTGGACGGAAACATTATCCTCTTGGTGTGGGGGAGCCTCGTTTCCGCCGTTTGCTTCCTCGTCGTTGAGGCGTTCATTAGCTCTTGTTCTTGGCATGGTGAGTTTCGTGGGCTTGGTTCGCTTCCCACAGACGGCGCCAATCTGATAGCCAAAATCTCAGCTATCCAGATAATGTTGTTGACTGCTTCTCTTCCTTCTCGGCGATGATCATTCTGCTGTCAACGATCTCTTGAAAAGACCCGAGGTTGTGGAACCCCGGGAAGACACTCTGACACTCAAGTCAGTTTAAGGACTTTAGGCCTAAATGTGTGTAGTTAGGAAGAATCTCATACCTTTGCTCTCAGATCAACCCCCTTATATATGGAGCTGCCTCCATAGTTCTTGGGCCACGTCTTCACGTTGTAGGGAACGTGGGAGTCATGCCAACTCAGAACGTGGAAGTCAAGGAGAACGTGGGAGTCATGTGTGCGAGGACATGGAGACGCGGTCCACTTATCCAGCCGCAGGATCGCGAGTGGAGGGGGGCGCAGTCGCCGTGACTCGTGTGCGAAGGCTACCTATGTGCGCCCCTCGACGGGCTACTTAAGCTTCGTACGCGCGGTAGCTGTTCTGCGATGCCCGGTAAGGCGCACGCCTGGGTAGCTTAGCAAGGCCCGCTGCGGCGCATGCTTGGATGGTGTACCACCTGTATATCCATCCTCCACAAGTCACCATCCTGTATATATACAGAGTGCACCTAATGCACCCAACAACTTTCTTTATCTACAAACAACCTCCAGAGCTTCTTAGCTATGACAGCCAAATTCCAGTGCACCAAATCATAGAGGCCTAAACCTCCTTGGCTCTTAGGTGTGCAAACTCTAGCCCATCCAACAGGCGCCTTCCGAGAATTCAATTTCCCTGACCACATAAAGGACCTACATTTACCATCCAACTCCTTCAACACCTTCTTTGAAAGTGGAAAAATAAGGCTCCAATAATTTTGTATTGGAAAAATGACTGAACTAATAAGTTGAGTCTACATGCATAAGATAAAAACTTACAAGTCCATCTCTCCAACCTACTCAGAATCCTTTCTACCACAGGGAGACAATGGCTTGCAATTTAATTTGGATGGTTCAAAATATTCATTTAGACACTTTAGACAATTAAGTCGGCAGTTATATTATTTATTGAAATGTGCAAAATTAATCAATAAACCATTTTAGATAATTAAATAGACAGTTTAAAATTTATTCAGACAGTTTCAAATATTTATTTAGACATTATAATACTTTCTAATAGACACTATATACTCATAATATTTTGTTAGCCTAACAGTTTCCAATATTAATTCAGATACTATAACACTTTCTAATAGACATTATAGACTATTATAACATATACTCATATTTGGTTATAATTTAGTTCATTTTGGATTTTTTTAAATGATAGACAATATTGCATTCTGCTACAGATAGTTTGTTACTCCCTCCATCCTTAAATTATTGAAACACTTTCTTATTCGGAATGTCCCTAAATTATTGAAACGTTTCCTCATTTGATAAGTTTTTACTCATACATTTACCATACTACCCATTAATTATTTCAACCTCCCATATTCCCATGTGATGTCCCACCTCCCAAACCCACTTTCTCTCTCTCTCCCCACTACACTACAGATTCACTCCCTCAGCTACATCTTCTCCTCTGTAAACCTTCCTTTGTTCTTCACTCATCAAAATGTCAGACTCAATTTTTTTCTCTTGATGAAGTTCGCCTCCATTAATTTCTTTTGGATACACTTGTTTTCATCAATCTCCCTCAGATCTCGCCTAAATCTTTACCAGTGACCATTTCAGTTAGATTTTCACACACCTCGGATCCAAGTTGGTGGTTTTTCAAGCCGGCAGCTCTAGAAGGGCAGAGAAAGCACTACAGTTGCCGGAGAATGTGCGTCGGTGATCAAAGAACAATGAACCCTCACCATTGCCCTTCACCACAAGTCTGCCGAACCGCACCTCCACCACCATCTCTATTGTAAATTTGTAATCCTTCAAACTTGTGGCCATCGTGCCCATATTTCCGCTCAATGGGCCGTTCTTTGACTCCTCCGCTCACTATTACCGATGATTAAATCCTTTTCTCGTAGTGACTACAGTTACAGGCATGGTGGTGGAGAGGCTTTGATATGACAAACGAGACCTTGATTCAGTTTTTTTTATTTACATTTTTGCTAATTATTTTCATCCCTGGCACAACGAATTGGCTTAAACTGAAGAAAAGAATTCAGCTATTGTGATTTGCACCGAGAGAGAGAAAGTTAACACAGAGAGAGAGAACAGAAGGGGAAAGTGAGAAGATGAGTGGGCAGTGAAATAAGGGTATGCTTGGAAAACAGATAGTTTCCTAAATATACGTGCAAAACCAAAACGTTTCAATAAAACTAGGTCGGAGGGAGTATAATTCATCAGACAGTTTCGTTATTACAGAAATATGTAAAACACATAAATAAACAGTATAAACTCTTGTAATAGATAGTTTTTCATATCACTTCAGACACTATGTAATTATTATAAATTAACAAAAAATATTTGTACTATGTTATAAATGGTTTGCAACAGTGGTGGCAATGATGGTGATGGTGGTGCCGGCAGTGGCAGTGCCGGTGGTGGTGGTGATGACGCTGATTCCGGCAGCAGTTCTAGCAATGGTAGTGTCGATGGAGGTTTCGGCGACGGTGGTGGTAGCAACGGTGGCAGTGGTCCGACGATGGTTCCGGCGGCGGTGATCCAACGACGGTTCCGGCAGTGGTCCGACAACAGTTCCGGTAACAGTATAAACTCTTGTAGTAAATAATTTTGCATATCATTTTAGACACTAATTAATTATAAATGAACGAAAAAAATATTTTATATTAGTTTTTTACAATTTTCTACGAAAATTAATTTCTCAAAATTTTGTTCTAAACTTTGCGTTTTTGTCTAGACATTATGTGACAATTTGTTTTTTTATCAGCAAGGTTATGTATAATATAGAAAAACAATACGAATCCCTTCCCTTGAGAGTAAGGAAAAGGACAACAAAAAAAATTCTACAGCTAATTTGCCATACTTTCCCCTAAAACATGAGAACTAGCAGCAGGAAAACCTGAGAAAATGACCTGAAAAATAACAACAGAAAACAAGGGCGCAACCCGCAACACAACTATAGGAAATAGTCACCAAAAATACTCCAGAGGGTTGGTAAACCAGGAGACCCATGAAATGGAACTTCATCCTCTGTTCTTGAACCAGAGAAAAAATTGTAGTTGGATATCTGTGATAATTGACAATGAGCTCCAAGGGATGTCATGCATAACCTGACTGTTCATATCTTTCCAAATTACCCATGTGGTGGTGATTCCTAATGCTTTCCACGCCTCCTTTGCCCTGAAATGACAGTTGCATATCACTTCAGATACTATGTAATTATTATAAATTAACGAAACTAGTATAGACTATTGTAATAGACAGTTTTGCATATCACACCAGACACTATGTAATTATTATAAATTAACGAAAAAATGTTTATTATTATTTTATAAACGGTTTGTAGCTGTGGTGGCAGCGACAGTGGTGGTGTTGGCGAAGACAGTGATACTCATGGTAGTGGTGGTGGTCCTGGTGGCGGTGTTGGCGGCGGTTCTGGAAGCGGTACCGATGACGGCGATGACAATTCTAGCGGCAGTTCTGATGGAGGTCTGGCGACGGTCCAGCGGAGGTCCGGCGACAGTCCAACGGAGGTCCATCGACGGTCTGACGACAGTCCGGCGGTGGCAAAGGCTACGGTGGTGCTGGTGGTGCCGGTGCCGGTGCCGGTGACGGTGGTCATGAATAGTTAGAAAGTCTATTTTTATTAAGAAGACATTCTAGTCTTTTAATTTGTTAGATTAGTTAGCTAATAGTAGATTAGGTAAGTGTTTTTCCACATGGTAAATAAATGGACCGCTAAATATTGAAGTACCAGACATTGTGAGTAAATTGCACCATCGATACCGAAACTATAACCCGTGTTGCAAATCTGTACTGGAACAAAATTTTATTACAAATGTGGCTCTAAAGTATGAGTATATTGCAAATCTATAACTGCGATTTAACACCGTTAAAACTTAACAACAAATTTAGTTAAAATGCTCAAATTGACACCTAGGGTTTTTGAAATGTGTAGAACACCCGTCTACTTTATAATTTTACATTTTTCATTATTTTTAATTACATGTGTAATATTTCAAAATATCTTTCCAAATCAATAATACCAATTACAGATTGAGTCTAAAATATCAATATATATATATATATATATCAAATATGAAAAAAGTGTTTAAATAATATCAATGATAATAATTGTACTTAAATTTACCTTTTTTATTGCAAAAATAATAATTATCAAAATAAAATGAAAAAATGAATAATACTAATTTTCTAAAAAATTATATCATTTTGGAAGATTTTTATATTACCTAAATAATTTAATAGCTATCGTAGATTTTTTAGGAAAAAAACTATTCATTCTTACATTTTTTTTTATAATCACTATTTTCTCGCAATAAAAAATATATTTTTTTTTTTAATATTATGATCGATATAATTATAAACTTTTGGTTTCATTTGATATTTTTTTATATTTTAGACTCAATCTATAATTTGTATTCATGATTTGGAAAAATTATTTGAAATAATACACATGTAATTGAGAATAATTACTCAAAAAGTAAAATTATAAAGCTAGAAGGATGTTTAACACATTTTAAAAATTCTGAGTGTCAATTTGAGCATTTTAATCATAATTTATGTTAAGTTTTAGCAGAAGTTAACTCGCATGTATAGATTTGCAACGTACTCATACTATAGAGCCACTTTTGTAACAAAATTTTGTTTGGGTATAGATTTGCAACATGAACTATAGTTTAGTTATAGATGGTGCAATTTACTCCAGAAATTGTTGTAAAAACAAACTTGTATAAGGACAAGATCCTAAATTTTCCTCCTTATTAATGTACTTTATCTTCCTGAAGTTGAAAAAAGTAACATATTATTTGGTAAGGTGAGAGAAAGCTCCAACCTCTCTCTACCTTCTCCGATAGTACTCACCGGCGGGAGCAACGCTTCTAGGCGCCGTCACCGGTGTCTGAGTGGATGGCAAGAACCGACAAAGTCACCGCAGTCACCAAGTTTACAAAGATCAGGGGTCTCCCCAATACCAAAGCCAAACAAATTGAAGCAGAAGAACAACAAATTCATTCTGCTGAAGAAGATACAGATGTCGAAGAAGAAATAGAAATGGAGGACACCTCTGTGAAAAATCCTAGTTCTGCCAGTATGAAGACACCAGCATCAAATCACCCATCAACAAGCACCAACCAATTACCAAGCTCATTAACAACCCCATCGACTTCAACCAAGCGTTGGTCAGACAGAGTCATTGTAGAGGAAATAGATGAACAAACTCGAAATGAGGGTATCAAGGTTAGTCAAAATCCAAACTTCTCATTAACATTTGATCCTACAGTAGCAGGAGTACAAGAACTTACCTTCTCAGATGAAGAATTAGATGATAAATCCACTTATTAGAAGCATACCTTAGTCGGATGTGTAATGGGAACTGAAGTATCCTAGACTCATATGGATAGATACATTAAATCTAGATGGAAAGAAATATCTCTACCTACAATTATCAAGAAAAATGGAGTATTTATTGTCACATTTGCTTCACATGAGGATATGAGTAAGATATATGAAGCTCGTACCTTCTTTATCTTTGATAAACCCTTGATGCTTAAGAGATTTGAACCTGGAATGAAAGTTAGAAAACTGCTATTTAAGGCCAATCCAGTTTGGATCCGACTTCCTGACCTTAGGATGGATCTTTGGACTCCAAAACTGATCAATAAACTAGTTAGTTCAATCGGAGAACCAGTTATGGCAGATCCTCCAACAATCCAAAGGACACATCTAGATTTTTCTCGAGTCCTAGTCAACCTACATGATTCAATCAACCCTCCTGAAGTAATTAAGTAGAATACATTAGTGGGTACTTTTGTTCAGAGAGTCACATATGAGTGGAGTCCAACACCTTGTTCTAAATGACATAAATGGGGACATAAAGAAGAGTAGTGTGACCCTAACTATCAGTACAAATAGAAAACTGATCGAGCCAACTAGGTTCAGCATCAACCAGCCCCAAACAAAAAACCCCAGAATAAAGTGACTAAAGATGATGGTTTTCAACTAGTACAAAGAAAGCAGAAAAACAAGAACATCATTCACTTCAAGGAACCTCAACATATAGCCTTCCATTGGTCTCCTCCTATGTCACCAATTACAGACCTAGTCTCTCCTAGTATCTTCTCTAAACTAGGGGAACTAAACACTGACACAGGTGATACCCCTCTCATTCCTTTTTTATGTGGGCAATATGGAATATAAGGAGTGTAAATAGCAGTAATAAGCATAAGACAGTCAAGAAAATCATCACAAAAAAAGATCTTCACCTCTGTGCACTCTTGGAAACTAGAGTTAAGAGCAAAATTTTCAAGAAAGTGCCTCATAAAATCTTTGGATCTTGGAAATTTATCAACAACTATTATAAAGCCTACAATGGTCGTATATGGGTTTTCTAGGATCCTATAGTTTTACAAGTTACAGTTCTCAAGATTTAAGAGCAATATGTCCACCTTCAGGTTAAACTCCTTTTAGAGGATTGGATAATATGCTTCACTATAGTATATGCTTCAAACAGTGCATCAGACATGACTCTAGCCTGGACAGAAATTCAGCAATATGGAGAAACAAATGATCTACCGTGGCTAATAGGATGAGATTTTAACGAAGTAGTGAATTCAACTTAAAAGTTAGTTGCAGCAGGTCATCCTGACTTACATGCAGCAGGGCTCTCCCAATTATGTAGCCATGTAGGTTTCCATGACCTTCCAAGCTCGGGAGCATTCTACACTTAGAGTAATCACGAAGAAGCTAGTCAAAGAGTTTGCTGCAAGCTAGATAGACTGATGGGAAACATCAACTAGCACACCTTCTTTTCTCAGACCAAAGTAGAATTCCTAGAACATCCAGATTCTGATCATACTATCATCTATCTCAACTTTTATCAGATCACAACAATCAGAAGACCTTCATTCCGGTTCTAGAACATGTGGAGTCTGCATCCTAAGTTTTCTGAAGTAGTTCAAGAATCTTGGCTAGAAGATGTTGAATCCCTGAACCCTACTAGAAGACTGACATTAAAGCTTCAGAGGTTGAAAAGGGTACTCAAAGCTTTCAACACTCAATTCTTTGGTGACATCTCTGGTAGAGTGAAGTACGCTGAAGACAAATTTTAGGCAGTCTCAAATCTCCTCCGAATGGACCCACTAAATCCTAATACAATTTTAGAGTAAAGAGACTTGAGGAAACATCTGATAGAGTTCAAGAAATGGGAAGAAGCCTACTATGCCCAAAAGTCAGCATGTGATTGGGCATCTCTAGGAGATGATAATACATCATTTTTCCATGCATGAATGAAAGAGAAACAAGTCAGGAAGAATATTTATTTCCTCACAAATCACCAAGGTCAAAAGTTAATCAATCCAGAAGAAACAGCTACAGAATTTATTGACTTCTTCCAAACTCTTTCAGCTCCTTCACATACTGAAAAGAACCAAGCTTGTAGCAATGTTACAATTTTTGGACCTCATCTCTTAGATGAAGATATTTCTCATCTAAGTACTCCAATGACTAATGAAGAACTGACAACAACTCTCTAATTTTCTATGAGCCCAAAAAAGGCTTCTAGACCTGATGGCTTCTCCACTCACTTCTACCAAAACTAGTGGCACCTAGTTGGACAAGATGTCCTAAATGCTATCCAATATTGTCTGATAAGGAAGCAGATCCCTCAAGAATTTGGAGCAACAACTATCCACCTTATTCCAAAGAACTTCAATGCTTCTACTGCTGCAGAGTTTAGACCTATCTTCTGTTGCAATGTGATCTACAAAATTCTGTCGAAAGCCTTAGCAATAAGACTACAAGGCATGCTCCCCAAAATAATTAATCAAGCTCAGTCAGGCTTTGTGAAGGGTTGTCAGATTGTCGATAGCGTATGCCTGACACAAGAAATCATCATAGGGTATAATAGACAAGGAATTTCTCCTCGAATGACAATTAAAGTAGACATCAAGAAGGCTTATGATTCCATCTATTGGACCTTCCTCCAAAGCCTTCTGTTACAAATGGGATTCCCTTCTCGGTTTGCTCATATCCTTATGGCATTTGTAACCTCTTTGTAGTACACTATCAACATAAATGGTACACTCAAAGGATTTTTCAAAGGCACTAAGGGAGTCAGACAAAGTGATCCTATATCCTCCTACTTTTTTGTCATTGCCATGGATTATCTGTCTAGACTCCTCAAGAGTATGTATAGGGCATGGTATATCAGATATCATCCTAAGTGCAAGCCCCTTAAAATCACCCATCTAATGTTTGCTGATGACCTCCTTATTTTTGCTCAAGCTTCTGTGGAATCTGCAAAGGGGATCAAATCAACATTAAACCACTTCTCAGTTGTTTCAGGTCTGCACATTAATGATCATAAAATCCATGCCTTCATAGCAGGAGTTAACCAGCAAGAAACAAATCGCATTCTTCTCACTCTGGGGATTCAAAGAGCCATGCTTCCAATAAAATACTTGGGAGTTCCACTGGATAGTTCAAGATTAACAGTCAAACAGTGTCAACCCTTAATTGATAAAATTCTGGATATTCTCAAAGGTTCGTCAATCAAGTTCCTCTCATATGTCGGCAGACTCCAACTCATCAAGTCAGTTGTTTTTAGTGTCTAGAACTATTGGTCCTCCATTTTCCCTCTTTCCATGTGTGTCCTTGAATATATTGAGCAAATGTGTAGAAGTTTTATGTGGGGTGGAACAGTAGACTCTCATAAAGCTCTAGTAGCATGGAAAAAAGTATGTGTTCCTAAGAGTACATGAGAACTTGGTATATATGGTCTGGTAGGATGGAATCTAACTTTCCAAGCAAAGAAGATCTAGAAATTGTTGAAGGATAAAGAGAGCTTGTGGGTCATTTGCAGGGCCGATCCTGAGATTTTCGGGGCTCGAAGCGAAAATAATAATCGGGACCCCCTATTAAAATTATATTTATATAATATTTTACTTTAAAAATATGTATGTCACAACATA
>JBBYHH010463140.1:0-11350 GCA_038382905.1 Daphne laureola
TGGTAGCCATCATCTTGTCCGTTCTTCTTCTCTTCCTTCTTGGTGAAAGAAAGCTTCTTCCTCATCTCTTCATCCTCCATCAACAAGGAAGGAAATGAGCATACATTTTACGAGCAAGAAATTATAAATTCCTTAAGCTATTTTTCCAAAGGTCGAAGGTACTATAATTCGGCTTCATCTTATACTTTTGTGATCTATCTTTTCATGTCTATTCTTGTAGAAATTGTGTATGATATTATGAGATATCATGTCTTTAAATCTTCTATGAATTTGTATGAACATGAACATGTAATTCAGAATCTTAAAGATCTTAAATCTTCAATTAATACTAAAGGTGAACAAAAGCACAAGGATAGAAAAGAACCTTTGACAAAAGCTTCATGTGATATTTCCCGACGAAGACGCCGAACCAAGGTAACATCTCGAGCCGACTGAGGAAAAGCCCGAACGCCCAAAGAGCCAAGGTCACCCTTTATTAAGCCGAGGTGCGTAAAAATAGCTTGGGTAATCAAACGCCAATGGAGTGGCACTGGGAACAACTCTCCAGGGTCATCACCGAACCAGTTGACTAAACGACAAAGATTAGAGTGGAACTTAGAGTGGTTTTCCTTCGAGATAGGATCCTTGCGAAGACGGGAAGGCACTTTGACATCAAGGAGATCCCCGACCTTCCACGCAGTCTGAAGTTTCAAAGAGGGATCGGGTTACATGAAGAAAAACTCTTTATGAAAACCTTTGCGATAGGCCGGACACTTCCAGGCAAAGTTATATTTTATGGTAGACGTTCCTCAGGCCCCAAAGTAGTAAAAGCAACCCCTGGATTTGGTCATTATTTGATAGTACTGGAGGAACGTCTGAAGAAGGGGAGAAACTCTAAAAGAAGCACAAAGGGTTAAAAAAGTATTTATATGGCTATAGGTGTTAGGGCTGAACTGATTGACCGCTACCCCGTGAGCTTTAGCCAATTGACAAAGAAAAGGATGGGAAGGAAACTAAAGGCCGCATTCAAGCTGTGCCTTGAAAACAACCATCCACCCAACCCCGGGTTCATATACTTTACATTTATTGGTAGGGACCCAGGTACAGATTGACTGAGGTAGAAAGTAGGATGACTGCCACTCCCGAACCAAGTCAGGAGTGGCCTTGCTGGGGAAGTGCTCGACATCATCCCAATAGCCTTCGGGCACGGTACCCTTTACCTCTAGAAGACATTAGTCCGAAGGCTGAGCAGTAGAACGAGAAGGAAAAGGAGCCATTTATTACCTCGGATCACAGGTCTGAAGAAACTAGCATGAGTAGATGAACCGAATGAAACAGGCCTCAAAGCAGTCTAATCAACCACCGCTCTGTGTCGATGGTAGAAAGCAACCTCTGGCGGAAGATTGTCGAAAGTACCAGAAGAATCGGCCAACCTTCTCACAAATTCTAGTAGACTAGCCTCACCACCACAAGCACTGCACCACTGCCGCTTCTTGAAGAAACTTGCCTCCTGACGAAGAGTTGGATGATTCGTTATTAGAAAACTTAAATAGCACAAGTCAAATGAAGAGAGCGAGAATGAGAAGTGAAGATTTCACTCAACTCCTCAACTATTTAAAGAGAGTCTGGGAATATGAAATGGCGCTAGAAGATTAATCCACACCATTGATAAAAAAAGGGATCGCGAGATTCATGCTAGCATTAAACCACCATAACCCCGGATGCATCAGCGTCTAGAAACAAATGGAGGCCATTCAAAAATCCTCAATCATCAAATGACCAGACGCATCAAATAACCAGACGCATCAGCATCCGGAAACAAAGGAAGGCCATTTTAAAAGCCTCAATAATCAAAAGGTCGGACGCATCAGCATCCGAGAATAAAGGGAGGCCATTCAAAAATCCTTAATCATCAAATGACCGGACGTATCAGCATCCGAGAACAAAGGGAGGCCATTTTAAAAGCCTCAATAATCAAAAGGTTAGATGCATTAACATCCGGGAACAAAGGGAGGCCATTCAAAAGCCTCAATAATCAAATGACCGAACG
Source organism: Daphne laureola (assembly GCA_038382905.1). Taxonomy (NCBI): domain Eukaryota; kingdom Viridiplantae; phylum Streptophyta; class Magnoliopsida; order Malvales; family Thymelaeaceae; genus Daphne; species Daphne laureola. The sequence goes on from JBBYHH010463140.1 coordinate 2,030, forward strand.
CATCAGTATCTGAGAACAAAAGGAGGCCATTTTAAAAGCCTTAATAATCAAAAGGCAGGATGTATCAGTGTCCGGGAACAAAGGGAGGCCATTCAAAAAGGCTCAATCATCAAATGACTGGACGCATCAGCGTCTGGGAACAAAGAGAGGCCATTTAAAAAGCCTCAATTATCAAATGATCGGACGCATCAGTGATCCCTCAGGAAATGCAATCTAGAGTCCTTCCAGTCCGCCAGATCATGGATCAAGGGGACCTGGTGGCCAGTAGGCCCAAACCAAGCCACCTAGGCAGAGGTTGGGCCAACTAGACCCAAAAAGCCCATAGAGAAGCTTAAGTCAACAACTCAGGCAAGAAGGCCCATTAAAAATGACTGAGGATGCACTACCTGAACATATAAAGCATATAGACCGAGGTCATGCCCTCGACACATACCTACTTGATGGTCAGCCTCCTGAATATCTTTGCCACGTATCCCCTAACATAAACCGCCTCCTTCTTATCAAAGTATTATGAATGTGCCACTTTATTAGACAAGACTATATAAGCCTACATCATTCCTTCATTTGAGGTAACTATTCACTCTAGCTAAAGTCTGGCACATTCTCTTTACCTACCTTTTATACTAACTTAATCATCTAAGGACCCACCATCAGGAAAAACTCCAGCACGGTCTACAGATTCTGTTGCTTGCGTAGGTCACCCTAGGCTACCAAAGGCATGAAGATTAATGTAATCAAAACCAGAGGGCAGAAGCTGAAGAGCGTGGTGATCCCCACTGAAAGATCACCACCAGGGTTGGGATAGGGTCAAGATTTGTTATAAAATCCACCACCTTGTTGGTATTTTCCTCTGTTAGCTAGGTATTGTACAAAGTTGTATTCTTCATTGTTCTCTTCAAAGTGTTTTGTTTCTAAAACTGGCTTATGACTCTGTTGGTTGGCTTGGTTCTTCATAATCTTTGAGACTATGGAAGTGAGTGCTACTATTTACGCCTGGAGTGATGTCTCTGAATCTACCTCATATAGGCCATGTCCTATACGGCTTGCTTCTCTTCTATCATCAGTAGTGCGATGCTCCTCTTAGACTTCCAATAGCTCAAGTAAATCCCATGCCTCATCGGGTTCCTTTTGCATAAACCATCTAGATGCCTCCTGGTTCTCTTAGATAGTCCTTCATAGAATAGATAGACTTGGTAGTCATGGATGACTCCTGCTTGAGGGCATCTTTTAATTAATTCCTTAAGTATTTCCCAATACTGTGCAACCGTCTCATCTGGATCCTCCTTGAAAAGTAGGATTTGATTCTTTAGTTCAAATGCCTTCTGAGGCAGGAAGTACTTCTTAATAAATGCATATCGAGGATCCACCTAAGAACCTATCTTCTTTGGGTCGAGAGTCTTATACCAGTGCTTTTCTCCTTCGTCTAGTGAGAATGGGAATAATCTCATCTTCTTGGGTTCTTCTGATACTCCACGCAATTCTATAGTGTTGCAGATGATCGATAATTGATCCAGGTGCTTGTTCAGATCTTCATTTGCAAGCCCATGGAAACAATGCCTCTCCTTGTAGGTAAGTACATGATCGAGAATTGTGAAGTCATGATGCACTGGTGTAGGTCGGATCAATCTCTCTTCTAACTCGCCAAACTTGGGAGCAAACATGTCGGACAATGTTGGTCCTCTTCTCAGCTCACCTTGCGGTCCATGTTGAGCTTGATTACCTCCAATTGGTACTTTATTCTGCTGTGGTCCGTTGACATTGGTGACATCTCCATTAACAAGTATTTCATTAGCGTTCATGTTAGGCATGCCAATTCCGCCATTCCCTTGATTTTGATCATCCTGCACTTGTCCAAGACCTTATGGACCGTTACCATTCCTAGGTTAATTTCCTCCGTTATTACCATTGATGATCGGGGGTACTTGGTCAGCCATCCTAGCTTGTTGCCTAATCCTCTATAAGGTTCGATTGATTTCGGGATCATGATGAGTGATTGGAAAAACTGACCTCCTTCTCATACAAGTCAGGATCTCTACGTAGAACTTCGATTTTCACCAAAACTCTCCCCGGCAATGATGCCAAATTTGATCACTACCAAATTTGATATTTATAATTCCTCACTATTGTGCGCGATCTATCTATCCTAGTCTAGTGGCTTAATTAATGAGGGTCGAACCCAAGAGAGAGTGTGGTTGAATTTATAATTTCTAAGTGAAGTACTTACTGATATGAGAAAGTTTGTGTGACAACTACCTACCGATATGGTGATGTTTCGAATGGTTAACACAAGTAACTTGAAATTCAAGGAAGAAAGAGGAAGGTTTGAAAATGATATTAATCAGTTGGAAAAGGTTCTTCTAGGGTAGCTTAGCCTATATTCAGGAATTATCTATCCTTCACGTCATAATCAGATGTATGCATGAAAATTGGTCCGGTTTCCTCTCGGATAACCGTCCACCTTCTCACCAGGAAACCCGTAACTAGGCACTCTTGTACTCTAGGAATGAATCCTTTGAGCCAATAATAACAATTAATATCTACTAACGAATCAGGTAAGTTTCTCTCAAACTTGTACAAGTCCCGTCAATTGATTCTCCTAAGTCTAAGCTACAAGAAATTCTCTAAAATATTCTAGCAGATTACTAGATCGCATGTAATTATTGAGCTAGCATACTACAAACATGATAAATGATTGAAGAAGCTCAGAGATTCAATATCTAATCAAAAAATCATATTCAACATAGATAATCCCCTAAGCAAGCTAACCCTAGAAGATCATAAACTACTACTCACTAATAGTCATGCTAAACATAAAGATTATCATGAAAGAAAACATAATAAGATATATTAAGTAAGGTTTAGAGATCACTCTTTGAAGCTTGATCATGAAGAAAAATCATAATCCCCCATTAAGAGTTCTCTAATCCTCCAAGTTCATTCCAAATTACCTCTAAATTTGTAACTCTCCAACCTCTTAAATAATCTGACCCTAAAACATATATATAGTAATCTCCTAATGTCTTAAGTAACCCTAACAAGTTGTTCATGTTAGGCTACTGAAATAGGGGTAAAAAGGTCTTAACGTAGCCCCAAAATCCGGATAAGAATGCTTAACCGCTAGGAGATAGAAGATCGTGGGCAGGTGTATAAGGCACCAGACTTCCTCCCCCAACATGCGCCACGCATAAAAGCTGAGGAGTGACTTCTACCTGGTGGTATCGCCTTGTACTTCAGCCCAGACTACATCAGGTGTCAAAACCATCACCTTAGAGGTGCTAGAGCTAGCGCCTCCCTTCCTCCGGGGTGCTACTTGAAGGTGTGAAGACTTGCACCTGGGCTTCAACACGGTGAATCATTCTGCACCTTGATTTGCCTCCGTATTGCACTATGGCTTGGTGAGGCGTGAGTATGAGGTGCCAAGCTGGCACCGGCCTTCCTTCAATTTAGCTCCTCATCTTTTCAAAATGTGCAATTTGTCCATTATGGTTTCTTCTCTTGGACTCCAATACTTCAGTGTAGTTTGGGATGAACTTCCATGCTCTGCTCCTTGATAGTTTCCATCCTGAGCATTCAATTTACGCTCTTTTACTTCAATTTTACCTCAAAGTTATGCATCCTGTAAGAGATAAGAAATAAAGGTATAATACATCCAATACATGACAAAGTAGGCATAAATGATGAGAATTGTGTCTTAAACACCCCAGAAATATGTGAGTGTTTGCATACTCATCATGACATCTGAACTGTTGTATGAAGTTTAGAATGATGTTGAATCATGTAAATGGAGATACATTTTGAATTCAGCCATGTCAAGAAAATTGATGAAAGTTGGATGATAACTTGCATGACAAGAAAGCATGTAAATTGTATGCAATCTTTGTGAAAGTGTATGAAATTTGAAGCAGGCTTGTATGGTTGGCCATGTTTTCTTGTAATACAAGTAATTGACATGAAATATGCATGTATGCATGAATGGATGGCCAATTGCTTGATATACAAGATACCAAAGTATGAATGTATGAGAAGCATGTACGAATGCTTAGATTGATTCACATGAATATGAAATATGTATGCTAATGTGTTAATGGCATGAAGTATAAAAAGTTGTTTGTATATTCAAATACATGTTATTGAGTATATGTGTATATGTTACATACATATGTCACATTATAATCTTATACTAAGGTATTTACTTTAAGGTCTTGTAATATGCATTCTCTCTAAGGAGATGGATTTTAAGGAGGTCCATTGTGACCCCTCCATCTTTCTTGGGAATGTTCTTACAATGACTAAGAAGTTGAGAGATTATAGTAAAAGATTGTGTTACATGAATGGCACATGTATGCGTTACATGGCTGAATATACTAGTGACATACAAGGGAACCTTCTTGGAAGGCTTATTAAGAACATGTGTATGAAACTATGGAAACATATTTGTATATTTCTAATTGAGTGCTATATGCACCTTTTTTTCCATGTATGAACATGTATGAAGTAGTTTCAATACACTTATTGCTAGATTGAGTCTTGTTGTGTATGGTTGAACATTGAACATATGATTTGCATCAATGTAGATGGCATGTAGGAATGTTGTTGCTGAATAGAACAATGATCTGAAATTGGATGGTGAAAACTATCCAATATGGAAACAAAAGGTCAAGTTCATTTTAATTGAGCAGGACACACTTGATGTGTTTTCTAATGTGGTCATGCCTCCAAAAGATGGAGAGGATGGGATGGCCTATGTGGCTTTTCTCAAGAAGAATAACTTATGTAGAGTTACCCTTCTCTCCACCATGGTGGATGAGATCGTGGTAGAATTCTCAATTCTTGATGGTGCCAAAGAAATTTGGGACGTCTTCAAGGCCAAATTTGGTGATGTTTCTATTGAGAAAAAAAGATCTATGATCTTAAAGTTTGAGAATTATGTCAAAAGGACAGATCATACCATGAACTCTCATTTGCATGAAATGTCACGTATGATCCACCAACTCAGGAAAGCCAGACATGACCTCACAGATGAGCAACAATTTCAAGCTATCATTAGGTCCTTACCAGATGAGAAGTGGCAGTTGATGAAGGTAAACTTACGCCACAATCCTTAAATCAAGTCATTTGATTACATTGCCCGCAACCTTTTACTTGAGGCCGAGGTCATGGCCCTCAAGGATCACTCCAAGGCATATGTTGCCTCCACTTCTTCCAACAATAAAGGGAAGAAGAAAGGGAAGTGATTTGGAAAGGGTGACAAGGGAAAGGGTAAGGGCAAAGCTAGTGGAAATGGACCTAGCTTGAAAACGTTCAAGAAAAAAATGGATGTTTCCAAGCTCAAGTGCTTTAACTATGGTAAAAAAGAACATTTTTCAAAAGATTGCAAGAGTCCACCAGAGGTACATAAACCTTCTACTTCTATTATGCATGTTGTTTCATGTACTATGCTTACTGAAAGCAATTCTTTGTGGATTGTTGATTCAGGAGCAACAAACCACATAGCCCAAGACAAGTCTTGGTTTGTGGCATTCAGGAAACTCCCAAGAGGTGTTAAGTACATCTCGGTGGGCAAAAATGAAAAGTTAAAAGTAGTTGGAATTGGGACTTGCAAAGTCCCCATCTGTAATGGATTTTATATTTATCTTCTGGACACACTTTATGTATCTAATATTTTTAGAAATATAGTTTCTATAAGTAGCTTGTTAAAGTACAATTATAGCTTGATATTTTCTAATTGTAGTGTTACTATTATGAAAGATCATCAAGTTATTTGTGAATGCTTAGTTAATAATAGTTTATATGAACTTAGGCCTAGTTCACATACTAACTGTTCTTCTAGTTGCCTTGTGATTGAAGTCACAAATGAAATGACTTGGCATGAAAGGCTTGGACATGTTGGTCAAGATAGGATGAATAAGATGGCCAAAGGTGGCTTACTTGGATCCTTGACTAAAGTTGTCTTACCAAGTTGTCAAGCATGCCTAGAAGGAAAGGTAACAAGAAAGCCTTTTGGGCGTGGAAATAGAAGAGAAGAGGTGTTTTCATTATTACTTGTGTGGACTTATGAGGGTTACATCTCGAAATGGATTTAGATATTTTATTACATTTACGGATGACTATACAAGGTTCACCCATGTTTTCTTACTTAAGAATAAAGCAAAGGCTTTATCATACTTTGAGAAGTATGTCCACTTGGTTGAGAGCCAATTGGGTAAGAAGATAAAGTCTTTAAGGACAGACAGAGAAGGTGAGTATAGTTCATCAGCCTTTAAGGCTTATTGTGACTTGAAAGGTATTGAAAGGGAGTTCACCCTTTCTTGGACACCTCAACAAAATGGAGTGTCCGAGAGGAAGAATGGAACTCTCATGGATATGGTTAGGTTTATGATGTCTAAGGCCAACTTAGACATCATCTATTTGAGTGATGCATTACTATGTGCAGTGCACATTCTCAATAGGGTGCCAATCAAGAACATTGACTCTTCTCTATATGAGTTATGGAAGAAGAGGTCCCCGAATTTGAGCTACATGCACCATTGGGGTTGATTAGCTTATTTGCATGTCTCGAACCATCTTTTGGGAAAATTAGGTCCGCGTGGAAAGATGTTTGCTTTCCTTGGATATTGCAATACATCAAAGAGGTATGTGTTCTTGGATATCAGTCACAAGAATGGTCTAGTATTTGATGCTAGAAACGCCAACTTTATGGAAAATGAGTTTCCTAAAGTTGGTGAATATAATGATATGACCTCATTTGGCGCGATCCTTGAAGAGGATCAACCGAGTACCTCAAAGGTCTCAGTCACACAATGTGCACTTATTCCAGAGGGAGTACCTCAATCTGAAGAAGTTGTGACTCCTCAAGATGAATCCATTGAAATGGATCATGATGGACAAGATCCGAAAGAAGATGGACTTGTTCAAGAGGGATTTGAGGAAGTGTAAGAGCTGGATTCACCTCCGCCCATGTTGATAAGATCAATAAGGGAATCGAGACAACCCAAGAGGTGGGGACTCTCAGAGGGTGAGACTTACTTGGTGTCATCTGAGATAGATAGACCAAGTAACATCAAGGAAGCTCTTTCCGGTGCACAAAAGGAAGAATGTTTAAGTGCAATGAATGATGAGTTGCCTTCAATGCACATCAATAGTGTGTGGGAGTTGTCTGATCTTCCTGAAGGCCGAAAGGCCATTGGTAATAAATGGGTGTTGAAAATTAAGAATAATTCTGATAGAAGTATCGAGAGGTACAAAGCTCGTTTGGTGGCTAAGGGTTTCACAAAAAAAGGAAGGTGTAGATTTCAAAGATACTTTCTCACCAGTTGTGAAATTCAACTCTATTAGAATCCTACTTCCTATTGTATAAAATCTGGACCTGGAATTACATCAGATGGATGTAAATACTGTCTTCCTCAATTGTGATTTGAGTGAAGAGATATATATGAAATAACCAGAAGGGTTTGTTTAGGAGGGTCTGGAGGACAATGTTTGTAGACTTAAGAAGCCTATTTATGGTCTTAAGAAAGGTTCGAGACAATGGTACTTGAAGTTTCATCATGCAGTCACTAGCTATGGTTTTGTGATGATGCATGAAGACCATTGTGTCTACTTGTTCTCATCCAGCTTCGGATATACTATAATGACCCTGTATGTTGATGACATACTCATACCAAGTAGTGGGGTTGATTTGCTCAAAACCATCAAAGGATGGTTATCTTCCACATTTGACATGAAAGACAATGGAGAGGCTTCCTACATTCTTGATGTTAAGATACACCATAATAGAAAGGATAAATTGTTGGCACTTTCTCAAGAATCTTATATGGATAAGATTCTTGAAAGGTTCAACTTGAGCAATTCTAAACCTATGAACACCTCACTTGCATATGGATGCAAGCTTGGAGAGGACATGTGTCCTAAGACTCCAAGAGAGCAGGAAGATATGGCAAGCATACCCTACTTAAGTGTAATTTGGTCCTTAATCTATGACATGTTATGTACACGACCCGATATTAGCCAAGCAGTTGGCTTATTGGCTAGATATTCTTAAAACCCTGGAATGCACCATTGGAAAAGTGTGAAGAGGGTTTTAAGGTACCTAAAAGATACCAAGGATTATTGGATATGCTATCAAGGCACAAAGCTTGATCTGCATGGTTACTCTGATGCTAATTGGGGTAGAGATAGAGACTCTAACTAGTCTACATCTAGTTATGTATTTATGGTTAATGGTGGGGATACTACTTGGTGTAGTAAGAAACAGACTTGTGCAACACTTTCAACAATGGAGCATGAGTTTATCTCAAGTGCCTCAGTTGTACAAGAAGCCATGTGGCTTGGTTATTTCCTTAAAAATATGGAATCTAGAGTTATAGTGGAAAGGCCTATTACTATTTTCAGTGATAGAATGGAGGTCGTGGATTACACCAAAGATCCCAAATATCATGGAAAGACCAAACACATAAGCATGAAATACAATTTCATTCGAGATGCAATTGAAGATGGTGAAGTCAAAATTGAGTATATTTATACGGACCTAATGGTGGCAGATCCTCTCATTAAGCCATTGTCACCACTTATGTTTGATCACCATGTAAGAGCACTGGGTCTTCGTAGATTATAAATGTTGGCTTGTACTTCACCACTTTGGTATCACACATGTTTTACTATGTTAAATGATTAATAAATATATTTATTTCTCATCACATATTTTGTTCAATCCTTAGTTTCACAAGAAAAATTAGAACATGTCAAACATAGGCATTAGAAAGACTTTATCACACAGGTCTTTCGCCCTTAATCTTGAGTAGATCTAAGGATGAGACTAGTTAAGGACTCAAAGTATGTTTTTTATTAAGAAACATGTAACTTGAACAGTTATACTTTTGAGTGGGAGTCATACCCCAACACATGACATCTTAACTCAATGTCGCCTTGATTTGTTTTTCAAATCCAGATGAGATGAACAAGTTTATTGCGTTTTTATGACCATCATACATCCTAGCCTATGATTGAAGTAAGTGTGGTCTTACTTAGTGTTATTTCATGGTTTGTGACATTTCTTTCTTTTATTTTACAATATTGGTGTTTTAAGAGGGAGAAATGACACACCCCTCGATCATTAAGTAGACATCATTCCGAGTGGGAGTAGTGTAAGAAAACACCCAAATAGTGTTCATATGTAGCTTGAAGGATGTGTTCCAAGTGTTCCATATCCATGAAATGCGACCAAAGAAAGTATTTCAGTAAGTTGTCTTTGATCTTGACTTAGTGTGAGAATCTTTGGTACAGACTCTTAGTGACTTTAGCTTACTATTAGGTAATTGTTTC
>JBBYHH010463251.1:0-11350 GCA_038382905.1 Daphne laureola
CAATCAATGTTGCAAGAAGCTCATTGCAAAGGACTTTGGCAGTATGTGGTGCGGGTACATATATGAATCTACAAAGGAAAAAAATAAAAAATATTTGATACATTTTATCAAACTTTTATGAACACAAACATAATTTAACTAGAAGTTAATATCAATAAGTTGTCATGAAATACAAATAAAGCTAACCTTATTATTCAATTTTGTAGAACCCATGAATCATCAATGTAGTGAGCAGTCACTGCCATGTATCCTCTCTTTTGATGGCTAGAAGTCCACATATCTGTAGTAATGGCAATCCTACTTTTGTTCTTTTGCAACAATCTCATTGTTCTAGCTTTCTCATACTCATAAATGCTGAAAATACCTTTTTTCACAGTGTTTCTTGATACTGACTTGAACAATGGTTGAAGAGCATGGGTAAATCTTCTAAATCCAACATGCTCAACCATAGATAAAGGATATTCATGTAGACAAATCATTATCCCAAGATCCTTTCTCGCTTCTTCTTGATCAAAGTTGTGTGTCTCAATAGTAACTTTGCCATCTATTGATCTCCTTGGATTTAGTACATTTTGATGTACATTTTTTGGAGCATCATTGATAGTTTTTGTATTACGGAAGGCACAACGTTTCCAATAATCTTTCAAGTGACTTGTACCATTCCCTAACACTCCTGATAATGCCTTATTACAGTACTTGCACACAGATTTTATTTCATCACCAATTTTCTGCCTCTTGAAATGGTTCCACAGGAGATTTCAATTGTCTCTTACATCCCAAATCCAACTGAATGTCCTCTGTGATGCCACTTTCAACACTTTCTTTTGGTGGGACAATTTCTTGAATCTGGCTTGAAGGAATAGAAGCCTTCGGTGTTGAAGTTAAAGGCTGTTGAGTGGAAGCAGATTGTTGTCTGGAAGCTTGAAGATTTGAACTAGGGGTAGGACTTGAAAGCGTATGACCTTGGTCATTTATCTCCTCCAACATTTTACCTGAAAAATGAGTTAGGAAAATGAATTAATGCAACCAGGAAACATAATAGCAAAAATGAAAACAAGAAATAGAAAATAAAATATGAAAACTACTACAAAAGAAAGCAAATATGCTACTGATAAATGATAAAACAACAAAGTAAATCAGTTTTTAGTTTCAAGCATGTAACTGCTCATGCCAAAAGCACACACGTGGACCCAATGCTTAAATTAGTGCCTAGGCCATTCCAATGAAAAACAATGGCCAAAATGGCTGCAATCATCAAGAGTGCAATTAGAATATGAAATTTGATATCAACTGTACTTGGCAATGATTCATGAAGAGCTCATTATCTTTGCTTTTAACAACAAATACCTGTCAACTGCTCAAGATCTAGCAGCATGAGTTAGTTTCCACCATGAAGTAATTATAACATCTAGAACAAGGAAAACTAACATTACCCTTTTTCTTGTTAGCTTTCTTCTAAAACCTATAGCTACTGTCATCTCCATGCTTAATTGAACCAATAAAAAAACTACAGAAATCTAGATCATCCCAAACTTGCATCTCAGAGCTTCTAATTGACAGAGCAATTGATCAAACAACAAGAAAAAACCAATCATGGGATTTATGGCCAATCGGAGTTCATGAACTAATTAAAAACAAATTAAAATCATGGGATTTATGAACAAGAAAGAACAATTCGAGAAACACTTAGAGTAACTCACTCAAAAATGAATTAAAATCATGCAGCAACAACAGATCGGAGATGAACTCGGCAGAAAACCAACAGCAAAAAACAAACAGCAAAAAAGAGGGCTTCCAATTTCAGTGAAGCTAAAAACGAAGATCAATGACACATTGACACTTACTGTGAAGCTTCGAGCAACTGAAGGATTGTAGAGTAAACTCAAGCTTCCAGCAACTTCAACTCGCGTCGCGCCAATGATAGTGGGACTTGGGAGTCTAGACTGGGAGGAAGAGAAGGCGAGAAGGCGAGAGAACTGGAAGGCTGGAAGCGAACTGAAGAGTGAAGATCTGAAATACTCCATTAAATTGATGCAAATGTCGCTTGAGCTTCTCAATTCTCTTTTCTCACTCCATATTCTGCGTATTCCCTAAGCAGTACATAAATATCATTGAATGTTGGATTGGGTTGGGCTGCAGAAGTTAACGCAGCTAGTTGGGTTGGGACTTAATTGGGTTGGGATAGGAAGGGCTAGGGGGCAAAAAATTTGGTCCATTAACATGTAAAATTCACGGATATCAACGAACTCACCGATGACGGAGGTCCACGGTGTGGAGGATAGAATCCAACTCCACCTCCACTAACTCCACTAACTCTAACGGGTCAAAAAATAATCCATTTCCGCGGATAAAATTTGCGAATAACTCCACGATACGCGGTACAGATCTCTACGAATTGCGATTTAATCCAACCCACTGGCATCCCTAAACGGGAGAGAGGGAGATGGACCGGAGCCTGTTATTGAAATTGGATCCAAATGAGGAGGAGTTTAAAACTTTGGGCCGGTTTTGATGGATTGGTCCAATAAAATTGGTCTAAATGAACTAATTTCTTGTAGTGTGTGTTTATGCTTCCCAAAATTAGCTTCCGTTTTTCTCTATTTTCCTTTAACGTTTCTTTCCCTTTTTATTTTTCAATTATTTCCATTAGTTTCTTCTCTTTTTACTTCAAGCGTGCCTTGCCTCTCTTCACCAAAACTCACAACTCAATTTGCAGTCATTTCCTTTCGTCCGTCGAATCTCTTGCTCTAAAGCTGTTACCTCAACACACAAAATCCGATCGACTTGGTAATGTTTTGTTGTTTCTTTTTCATTTTTAAAATTTTCTATCTTATTTTTTGCATGTTGGGTTAGTTTTGATTGTATAGACTGGATTGGTTTTTTTAATTATTTGTTTTGTGCCTGTTTTTTCAGCTTCTTCTTCCTCTTCTTCTTCTTTTTCAGGCATAGGTAATTTCCCCATGTTTCTATGTTCTGATTTTTTGTGTTTTCACTTTCTTATATTGCCTGTGTTTATCTGTTTGCTTTGATAGCATTTGATATACAATGTTTGTCTTTTTAGGAGTTAAACTTATTTCACTTTTTAGGTTTGTATCTTTTGTCTTCGTTTTTTCCCGCTTACCTCACTCATTGTTGATGCATACTTCGTCTCTTTGTGATCTTTCTATTTCCTAGATTTTATTTTTCAACCTTTTGTTTTCATATGTCATGTTTTTTTGTTTGTTGAGCTTTTGTGTCTATGTTCTCTAATTTTAAATTTTAGACATCAAGATGGTCTATGTTCTTTATTTGGTTCACTCACATTTGTCGTTGTGCTATGGTTTTTGTTTCAGGGTCCTGTGGATTTGCTCACTGTTTGGACACATCCACCATTTAACTGGTTTGGATGTAATTCTTTTTATTTGCAAACGTGTTGTTTTCAGTGATCTTTGGTTAACTTCCTTATTGATTGATCATTAGGTTTGTGACATAGGAGTAACACTAAGCATTAGTTCATTTGGGTGTTGGGTGCCTTTTTCAGTTTGTGTTTATATATGTTAATTTAATTTGTATTTGTTTTGTTCTCAGCTCTTAGCGACTTAGCCTCACATGGATAAGTTTTTGGTCTTTTGTTGGATCTATCTTTTTTGTTGTATCTCTATTCTTTTGCAAATTAATGTTTGTTTTTTATGTCACCTTTTGTTGCTCAAACTTTTAATGCTCTTTAGTACTTTTAGATCGATTTGTTGAAATGATACTTTGTTTCTTAGTAGTTTTAGGTTGAATTTTTTTCTCTTTTCTCTGCAGTTTCGATTTCCTGCTTCGTTTTGTTTACATAACCATGCTTTGATTATGGGTTAGTTTAGATTTTTATTTCTCATGTTCTCTGGTTTACTTCTTTACTGATTGATCATTAGATTCATGCAACATGAGTAATTAAAAATCTATAAATGTTCACTGATTTGGATTCATTTGGGTGCTCGGTATGTTTCCGAGCGCATTGAATTTCAAATTTATTAAACTATGATTTAACTAACTATGGGTTCATGTTCCTGTGCATCACTGATATCTGATTTCACATTCTTTTTCATTGGTTTTTGTTTCTCCAATCCATATGTTAGATTGCCATTTGATTGTATTCTTTTATCTTTCTTTTTTTAATCACTAAACGGAACTTTGATTTCTTATAGAAATTGAAAATAAAACCATGGATTAGTCCTTCGCTTTTATTTTCTCTTTCCCTGTTGTTAACACCAATTTTGTCCGGGATTTTCGACTAACAACTCATTTAACCAATTTTTGACATAAACTAACTTACTTAGGGTTGTTTGGGTAAATTAGAAAAGGCCAAATACCTATTTAGTACCCTAAACTTTAACGAGTTTGGCAACTCAGGGCCTAGATTAAAAGTGGAGCATTCCAGACCTCGTACTATTAATTTCTGGGCAAATAAGGGTCTCGACCTGGTCAACTCAGCATGTAGGATGTGCCAAGTTGACCGTGTCGAGGCCCTTATTTGCCCAGAAATTAATAGTACGAGGCCTGGAATGCTTACTTTTTAGTTCAGGCCCTGAGTTGCCCAACTCGTTAAAGTTCAGGGTACTAAATAGGTATTTGGCCATTAGAAAAAATGGGTTCATTTGCTCGTTCTTTGTAAACCTAGGAGGAATGTAGTAATTGGACAAATTGACTTAACTCTCAAGAAAAAAGATAGAGTTCTTCTCGGGCTAATATTTTCCAACAATCTTTGGACTCTAATCTCCACAAAACTTGTAGTTTGATCTTCACTAGAACTCCAACTTAATCACTAACCCTAGATATAATTCTTCTCTATAAATAGCACACTTAAAAACAAAAAAAACCTCCACAAAAAAACCGGCAGCCATTATCTTCGAAGCATTCCCGACTCCTCTGAAAGTCCATCTCCATCTTCGTTCTTCTCTCCTTCCAACCTATCTCTCCGCCTTGATTCTTTCGAAATCAACACTCAACAGCCCCGATACCCAGCTCTTCCGGCCTTCTTCCTCTTTGTTTCTTCGACTCTCAAACTATCACCTTTAACCTTTCATTCAAGCCTTCCAGTTTCCGAAATCCATCAGTTCAGAACCGCCACGACACTGCCCAGGTGCCCGCACACCGCCGCGCCGGCCCAGCCTCCTTGGCCCGGAGCATCTCCGGAAGACGGCGGATCGGAAACTGATCACAAATCCGCTCCAACCCGAAATCCCCTATAATCATCGCGCCAACACCACTGATGTGGCCAGAACCAATCTTCAGGATCCAATTGGCTTCTTTTCTAATTATTGCATTGTTCGTTTTGCAATTTAGTCCTCAGACTTAGCTCTTGTTAGTTATTTAGTACTTGTCTAAACGGCGCGCTTCAGAGAGCTTCTAGAAGGGCAGCGTCTAACAGAATGGACACGTGCCTTCTCTGGGTTGGAGGCCATCACTCTCAGTTGGATTCACCTGACGCCCTCAGCTGGTGGTTTCCTCGGGATTGCTACCAACAACGGTCTATTAATCATTGTATTTCATTCTCCTAAATGTTATGTTGAAATTAATGAAGTTCTTCAGCTAGCTCTCGACTTCCAGAGGCTAATCTTTCCTTCCTGCTAATTCTCCTACCTCTGTTATTTCCTTCCTCTGTCTCGAATTCTAAGCATCCTTCGTTGGCACGCATCAACTTGGTATCAGAGCAACCTTCTCGGCCTGTGGCAGATGGTTCGTCCTCGACAACCTGACATGGAAGACATTCTCGAATCAATATGCTAGCTTAGCATTAAGTTTAATCGTCTTGCACAATAGCAAGAACTGATGACCCAATGCTTGGATGATCATGGGGTAAGGCTTGATGCTCAAGCAGATCTGGTAATCCAAGTGCAGGGGAATGCTCTGGGCCAGGGAGGTCCTCACATGAGAAATCTGGAACGAGGGGCCATAGGGAGGGCAATGATCAAGCCAACTATCACCTCACTGCGAAGATCTCCAAGGTAGATTTTCCTCGTTTTGATGGAACTGAGATTAGAGATTGGGAATTTCGTGTGCAACAATTCTTTGAGGTGGATCGAACTCCTGAGAACTACAAGGTCCACCTAGCCTCGATTCACATGGATGGGGTGGCCCTGTTATGGCACCAAGCCTTCATGAGGGATGCTCCACCTGGGTCAACATGGGATCAGTACTTACTGGTGATAAGGGATAGGTTTGTGGATGGTATGGCAGTAGATCCCCTCGCGGAGCTCATTAACTTGAGACAAACAGGCACTGTTCGTGAGTACCAAAATCAGTTTGAAGCCCTCTACCCTAGATCTGGTATTACTGAGGCACAAGCCTTGATCTTCTTCCTAAATGGGTTGAAGGATGAGATTAACAGTGCAATAGGAGGGAAGGACCCCACTAGTCTGAGGCAAGCCTATAATTTGGCTAAGCACGCAGAGGCTATGCTTGCTGCCTGGTATAGAGTCATGAGGGGCGGAGCAGCGACATCTACTACAACTGCTTACTATAAACCAGGTCCTAATATGAGTAGACCTATCCATGCTACCCTAAAAACTGTGTTTAGGGAAAACCAGCTCTCTCACACCCCACTTAAGTCTATTTTGGGAAGTGTACCTGAAAATGTCAGAAATAGGGGTATAGTGAGGAGACTATCACCTAAAGAAATGGATGAAAGAAGGGCAAAGGGGCTATGCTTTGTGTGTAATGAGAAGTATTTCCAGGGACACCGTTGTAATAGACCTTAAGTCTTTGGCATATGGGAAGAAGAGTGGGAGGAACCTGATGGGGTGCAAATGAAGAAACAGTGACCTGTGAAGATCAGCAGGAGGGAGAGGTAGCCTCAATCTCTGTTGATGCCTTGTGGGGTAGGGGTGAGGCAGAACCTAACCAGACTATGAAGGTTTTTGGCAAAATCAAGGGCCATGCAGTCATTATGCTGATTGATTCAGGGGCTACACACAATTTTATCACACCACAAGAGGCTAGAAGGGTGGGATATCCTCTAAAGGAGTCTAAACCCATGACTGTGAGGGTAGCCAATGGGTCAGTTCTTAAGTCTTGCTCCTGGTGCCCTGGAGTTAGCTGACAGGCAGGAGGTAAGGAGTTTCAGAGTGACTTTAAAGTCCTGGACGTTAAGAACTATGATATCATTCTCAGAATGCAGTGGTTTAGGAGTTTAAAGAGGATTTGTTTTGACACTGAGGAGTGGCAAGTGGAATTTCAATCACAGGGGGAGACTGTCAATATCAAAGGAATTGAGCCATCCTGTAGGTTGGTGGATGCAGACAAGGTTAAGAAAATGCTACAGCAAGGTCAACAGGCAGTACTGTGTGAAGTATCATGGACTCCTGAGCCTCAAGTAAATATATATGCTTTGAATGCACAATAAGGCATTGCTGCAGAAGGGGACAAAGGGGAGAACATAAGGGTGCTGTTGCAGAAATTTGATCACCTGTTTCAGGAACCTAGTAACCTCCCTCCCTTTAGAACACATGACCATGGCATAACATTGAAGGAAGGATCAGACCCTGTTAAGGTCAGACCCTATGCATACCCCACAATGCAGAAGGGTGAAATTGACAAGATGATTAAGGAGATGTTAGCATCTAGGGTTATAAGACCCAGTAGGAGTGAGTTTTCTTCACGAGTGGTCATGGTGAAAAAGAAAGATAATTCTTGGAGACTCTGTGTTGATTATAGGCTCCTTAACAAGTGCACTGTCAAGGAAAAATATCCCATCCCTGTGATTGAAGAGCTGCTGGCAGAGTTGCATGATGCTAAACACTTCACCAAATTGGATCTGCTGTCAGGGTACCATCAGATCAGGATGAAACCTTTTGACATCCACAAAACTGCCTTTAGAACACACGATGGGCATTATGAGTTCAATGTGATGCCCTTCGGGCTCACTAATGCCCCATCTACCTTCCAAAGTATGATGAATGATCTCTTCAGAGAACACCTGAGGAAGTTTGTCGTAGTGTTTTTTGATGACATATTGATATACAGCAGAGATTGGGATGAACACCTACAACACCTAGAACTAGTCTTGAGCATCTTACACACTAATGTTCTCTATGTAAAAGGGAGCAAGTGTGTATTTGGGAGTGACCGGGTGGAGTACTTGGGGTACATTATTGGGAGCAAGGGAGTGCTAGCAGACCCTCAAAAGGTACAAGCCATGGTAAGCTGGCCCAGACCCCAGAATGTCAAGCAACTGAGGGGTTTTTTGGGACTGGCAGGATATTATAGGCGGTTTGTAAAGGGATATGGTGCTACTAGCCAACCCCTAACATGTTTGTTGAAGAAAGGGGAGTTCTCTTGGGGGACCAAACAGGAGGAGGCATTTCAGGCACTCAAACAGGCTCTCACTTCAGCACCTGTATTGGCATTGCCTGACTGCACCAAACCATTCACCTTGGAGACAGATGCCTCGGGCCTTGGTCTGGGTGCTGTTTTAAGCCAGCAAGGTCACCCAATAGCCTACATCAGCAGAGTCTTGAGCCCTAGAGAGCAAAGGATGTCAGTCTATGAGAGGGAACTCCTAGCAATAGTATATGCAGTACAGAAATGGAGGCTGTATCTGGTTGGGGCTCAATTTGTTATTAAAACAGATCATTACAGCCTGAAGTACTTGCTCGAGCAGAGAATAGCCACCCCTGCCCAAGAGAAATGGCTCACTAAACTAATGGGTTATGATTATACCATTGAATATAGACAGGGCAAGAACAACGCAGCAGCTGATGCCCGGTCTAGAAGGACTGAGAGCATTGAAGTAGAGCAGCTGATGCCCGTCTTCCATGTGTCATTGCTCAAATCTTACAAGGGCCCTATACCTACATCAATTCCCATGCTTCCAGAGATTGGTCCAGTGAGTGCTACATTGGAGCCAGAATGCATCCTAGACAGGAAGATAACAAGAAGAGGTAATCAGGCTAGTACGCAAGTATTGGTGAAATGGCAGGGCAAACAGATTGAAGATGCCACATGGGAGGATTATCAGAGTCTACTCCAGCGTTTCCCAACTTTCAATCCTTGAGGACAAGGATTTTCTGAAGGAAGAGTTATTGATGTGGCCAGAACCAATCTTCAGGAGCCAATTGGCTTCTTTTCTAATTATTGCATTGTTCGTTTTGCAATTTAGTCCTCAGACTTAGATCTTGTTAGTTATTTAATACTTGTCTAAACGACGCGCTTCAGAGAGCTTCTAGAAGGGCAGCGTCTAACAGAATGGACACGTGCCTTCCCTGGGTTGGAGGCCATCACTCTCAGCTGGATTCGCCTGATGCCCTCAGCTGGTGGTTTCCTCGGGATTGCTACCAACAACGGTCTAGTAATCATTGTATTTCATTCTCCTAAATGTTATGTTGAAATTAATGAAGTTCTTCAGCAAGCTCTCGACTTCCAGAGGCTAAGCTGTCCTTCCTGCTAATTCTCCTTCTACCTCTGTTATTTCATTCCTCTGTCTCGAATTCTAAGCATCCTTTGTTGGCACGCATCAACCACCGTCACCCTCTCCGGCCACCGCCTTGTCGTACCCAGCCCTCAGTGACGCCCTTCTCCACTGCCCAGCTGAAGTCCGCTGCGATCTGGCTCCACGCCAGCATCGCGAGTTCTGCCTCTGTTCGTTTCTTTTTGGTCTGACCTTTTGTTTTTTTTTTCTTTTCGGTAACTCTCACTGTCCCCCCTGCCCTTTTATTATTTATTTGGTTTAGTCACTAACATGTTTTGTCCTTGCAGATAGCTCACTCAACAGGTTTAAAAAGTCACAGTTTGGGCACTGGCCTAAACCATTTTGTTGCCTTTTGATTTTTATTTATCAACTTGATTATGAGAAAATTTATTTATTTTATATGTTTCCATTTATCATCAAGTGTGAATCGTATTTTTGGTGTTGGGTTTTATTTCTTTTCTCCATGATTGGTTGAGTTAGTCACTTTGTTGATTGTATATCTCTTCTTTTTATCATGTATACGTAAATCGCACATGTCAATTGTCTGTAAATATGTTACGGTACTTATGTATTCTTATTTGAATTTTATCTTGATTATTTTCACATTTTTTTATTAATTTTAGAAAATCAAGCAAAAATGTAAGATAAACTCGTGGTACCAATTTTGGGGAGCTCGTAAATTTATATTTTCGCGCATAATTGACTAACGAGTCTAGACCTCTCGTAGATCATTTTCAAGTTTCCAATCGACCTAGGAAAACAGATTAGTGGCGACTCCTGTTAAAAATCTCGTCACTACACATGTCTGTTATAGTCAGCCTATTCTCCCTATATACATCACCATTGCGTATTTCTCTCATATTCAGTCTGAATCACCATATATCTATCTACTCAACTACTGTATGCTGTTTGATTTATTATTCGTTTTCCCTCTTGCTAACGTTTTTCCTCTTTCTCATCCATGCTCTGTAGAGTGCATAAGCTTTTGCTTCAATTCCAGCTAGGTCAATTGGATGGTGGAGACTAACCATGCCCATCTCTAACTTTTATTTCAAGTGCAACGCGTCGTTCTAGAAGAACAGTTTTGATTTTGTGAGCATGTGGCTTTTGGCAACTAGGGAGGGGCTGAAAGGGCTAAGGCCAGGGTGACAAAGATGATGGCCATTAAGGAGTAGAAGTAGTTGAGCATGTGGTTGATGATTTGAAATTTGATCTCGAAGGGTAAGGTCTGGACTAGAGGAGGAAGAAAAAGATGCACAGATCAACAATGGCATGATCGAGCATGTGGTGAATAACGTAGTTCTTTCTTTCTTTCTTTCTTTTTATTACTCATAGCTCTTTATTTTCCTCCTTTAAGTTTCTTTATCTATGTCTGTGCTCCTTTATACATGTTGATATTTCGTTAATATATGGTTGTCAGTATTTAGTGTTAATGAAGAAAAGAGGAAGCATGCATGTGAAGAATCAATAAAATGAGTTCTATCTTCTTGTTTTTTTTGTAGGTTAGATTTCCATTATCTTGCTGTATTTTCTTTGTAATGAAATTGTACATATTGTACATATGCTATTATAAAGTAGTGAGAACTAATTTAAATATCCGACTTCGTCACGGATTAAAAAAGTTATTAGTTCTTAAAGATGTTAATATATCAAATAACAATAGGTTCAATGTCATAAATTTAGGGAGTATATGTTAAATTTTCAAAGTTTTAGGTTAAATTGATTATTAAAAGAGTGACATAGATCTCATATATTTCTCTTTTACAGAATATTTGTTATAGTCACCCCTGGTGAATAGTAATTTTCCGGGAAAAATTGTCCGACGGTTAAAATCTGTAATTATCGGGACTCGGTTTTAAATGTGCAGGCACACGTTTTCTAATAATTCTCATACTCCGGGAATTAATATGAGGTCCATTC
>JBBYHH010463361.1:0-11349 GCA_038382905.1 Daphne laureola
ATTCCCATCGAATTTGATGCTTAGAATCGGATTTAGGGCTAGGGAGAGATAGATTTTAGAGAGAGAGAGGAGAGAGATAAGAACGAATCGGAAATGATGAAGAACGCCGATCCCGTGTTTTAAAATGGTGCAGCCCGCGGCGCAGGCGTGGCGCACATATGGTGTCTACCGTCGTGCTCCTATGCCCCCCTTTTCCTTCGCGGCATCAGCGCGGCGTAGCCACAGTGCTCGCCGCCGTGCATTGCTGCCTCTCTTTCACGCATCGCGGCGCGCACGCGGCACGGTCACGGCGCTGCCGCCGATCCTCCCTGCCTTCGCATTTCGCGGCGCACGCATAGCGCAGGTGCGGCACCCGCCGTTGCGTCTTTCTGCCTTCAGCCTCGTCATCTTCGGCGCTGCCACGGTGCCGCCGCGACGTCCAGCTGCATTCCTTCATCATCCGCGGCGGTGCCGCCGCCGTCCTTGATTTTGTGACCTCCTTGGTCGACCGCAAACCCTAGTTCATCATGCGTGAAACCTCCATACATTCATGCCCGTTCCCGTCCCACTTTAACGAGCAAACCAAGCCTGACGCAACATACAGACGCACACCCTAACACGGTAATTACTCGTACAATAACCTTGAGACCTTGAAATTCAATATAGAACAATAACCTTAAATGTACATTCATCAAATGGCGGTGTTGGCTTTCCCGCCATCCCGGTCCATTTAATGCCGGAAAAATTCACCGGACTTTGGTGGCTGTAAGATTTTGTCTCGCAGTGACCCATATCGTATAGCACGATTCAATATTGCCTTTTTAAGGTATTTGTATTATGTAACCATTATGTGACTACGTCCTATTCGTCTGAAAGTTTTAAATCTATTTATCTGAGATCTAAGGTCAGACGTCTGTCGTATGTTCTGTCTGCACCTTCGGGTGATATGTCGGGATCAGCTATATTTTGTTACGTACCTATGGGTGTTCTGTTATGCACCTATGGGTGGTCTAATTCGGTCTGATCTTTTGGGATCTTCTTAGTTTTGTTCCGTACCACAGTAATCAGGAGATCTATTTTAGTCCATTTTGTTCAGTTTGGTAATCATAAAAAGTTTCAACGATAGTTCGGGTTTGGAAACTGTTAAGGATGGGATCCGTGCTGGTAATGATATGGTTCTGCAATTAAGATTGAGATGTCTCACAAGTTCTGAATTGGTAAGTTCGGTAATGGTAAGTTCTGTATTGGTAAGATTCAGTGTTGGTAAGTTCGAAGGGTACTTGTAAGCTCTGGTGTTGACCACATAGGAAAGGTTAGTTGGTAACACCGAACTTCATCATAACTAAGTATTGGTGGTTGTTCTATAATGGGAGTTAGTTTGAAGTTTCTGCTAAAGGACCCATTCCTGAGGACAAGACTCGGGAACCGTTTCATACCGTTTAAGTTGCGGTTCAAGTTTCTCTAAGAATGATCATAAATGGTTCTGATAGTTAATTTGAGAATACTCTTGGAAGACCAAGAGTCTTAAGAAGGGGAGAATGTTACAGTCAACCCTGGAAAAAATGGTAAAATTCTGAGAAATTTGTCGAGGGGCAAAATTCTTAATTACCAGCACTTTATTTTTCAAGCATGCGAGACACATTTTCTGATGTTTCCCATGTCTCGGGAAGTGAGTTGAGGTTCATCTCCTAATTATTCCATCTCAGGAGATTAAAATACGAGTACCAGACCATTTTACCAAAAATTATCTTGGAAGGGTAAAATTGTAATTTCAGAGAAATGAATAAATTTTTAAAAATTCTCATGATCCGAGAATTTATCTGAAGCCCATTCTGATTGAATTGTTAAGACTGAAAAAACAATTTGGGCATTTGTTTGGGCTTTAAAGTGGGCTTAAATTAGTTTGTAGTTTAATAGTAGGTATTTAGTAAATAAAAGAAAAAAGAAAAAAGAAAAGCAGACCAGATCTGGATCTGCGATCCATTTCTTCATCTTGCTCTAGCTCCTCGACGTGATCAACGATGATCAACGGCGAGCGGAGCCTGTGCCTTGTGCGGCATGGTAGGCGCAGCGATCATCGGCGGGCGTTCTCCGGTGAACCAGGTGATGCGCGACACCGGGCGATCCGCAAACCAGTGGCGATGTTGATGAGGCAACCATCAGGGCGTCACTGGCGAAGTGGCGGCGAGATCTAGGCGGTGGAGCTCGACCAGTGGTGTAGCTCGACGAGGAAGAGAAGGAAACTCCCGCCCAGCAGATTCGACGCTAGTTTAAATGCTATCGGTGCTTCCGGCGAGTCACCGGCTGGTCTGTGGTGACGGCTACGATGGATGGCGATGGTGGGGCTGAACAGCGGTGGCTGGAGGGTCTCAAAAAATGCGAGTTTTGCCTCTGTTTGTCGACTGGTTGGAGGACCGGATCTGTTAGACGCAGACGGACATAGGGAGTTCGCCAGCGGCGGTGACGGCAGCGTGTGCGGCCGCTCTTCGAAGTTTTTGACGATGGTGGCACGTGCGGTGGCGACGGCGGCGCATGGGGCATCCTCCGGCGAGCTCTCCGGTGACCGTTGGGTGAGAAATCATTATTTCTCAATTATTCAAATTTCTTCAATTATTGCATTGCATAATAAATTGAAGAATCTGTTAGGGATTTTGCAATTGTATTATTCTTTTCTAAAACAATAAGTTATGAAGAATTCTGTTTGTTAATCAATTGTTGAATTTATGAGATGTCATATTAGTTGTTAATTGGTTGATTAAATGGAGATTTAATCATGAAATTATCGTTGGAAGTTGGAGAAAAATATTTGGGTGGAAGATGAATGAAATCTAAAAGTTTTAGGAATTTTGGAAAAATTTGTGACTTTCGGTAATTTTCGTGATTAATCAAAAAATGTGGAAAAAGTGAGAAAAATTATATTTTGCCACTTTCGGAAATTCTGGTATCAATCTGTGTATTCTGAGAAAAATCTGGATATTCTGTTGTCTTTCCATTTCAGGGGGTTGTACGGAAATCCAACCAAAATGCTGCTAAATTTTGGGCAGCAATGTAGATTCTTCAGTTCGGGAAGGTACATAAATTATGTGGCTTATAATGTAAGGAACAATCTGTTAGTTTTGAAATCTTATGAATTTTCGGGACAAACTAATAATTCCTCTAAAGTTTGGCATCAACTGGTAATTCATGGAATTAAGAAGTTAAGTAAACTTCTCCAAGTTAAAAGTATGAAATTTCGAAGCATTTAAGTGAATTTTGTCACTTTATGTAAATTGGATTAAAAATGTACATTCTGTTAAAGTTTGGGAACTCTGTGTGTAATTAATCATAAAGGATGATTAATAATGTTTAAGTGGTAATATGGTAAAATATGCAAGTTGGTTAACCACTCAGTCTGCAGTTTGACCAAGTTGGTCAACTATCAGAATTTTGGTCAATGGGTTGACTATGTTGTTGTGTAAGGTAGAATTGTCGAAATTCTAAACCTTACATTTTTCTATTATTTTAGAGTCAAGTTCTGGTAGCGGGAAAGATTCACTTGTCTGGGATCTACCATTTTTCTATCGTCCGTCAGGTAAGGTGTTTAACTTTCGTAATATGCAATACAAATTTATCTTCATGCGTATTAGGCTAGTTAAGGGCTAGTACTCGGGTCGAGTGTGGGGCCCAATGACTCTCAGGGCCAGTCATATTGTAGGGTAACGGTATGCAGGATTTTTGTATTAACAATATATAACTATTGGTGATCGAGAATGTATCAACTTCTCTGCTTATTTGGGTATTTTTCGCTTTGTGACTATTGAAAGTTTTTGGGGTCCGTACACCCCTTCGCTAGTACCATGCGTTTGTGACCCTTATGTCGGTGAGCCTAATAAGCAACTGCGGGTGCTGTCATATGTGGGATTATCTGAAAATAATTGGGGTGGCCTTTAACCCTCTATACGGGAGCGCAACTTATATGTCCGACGGGACCTCTGTAATCTATATTGCATATCATGACATCCGCATTTCATATTCCTGATATATTAGGATTGTATATTTGTTAGTTCACAGGATACTGACCCTTTTTTACAGGCAAAATATTTTTAAAGTTTTTTCCCTGTTATCTGCGCCTACCCCCCTGCTGAGTACTTCCCAAGGACTCACCCCGCAATAAGCTTATACTTTTCAGCAGCATCTGTCTACCGATCGCAGAATAGTTTTGTCTGGTCATTTTATCAGTTCTCGTACTAAGGTACATGGCTCTCTGAAATAGTATTCCGTTTCTGATTCTGAAATGGGGGTTAGTCTGGTCGAAGGATTTGTTTAGTTCTCTGTTTATTTCTGGTCAGCACGATTATTTCTGGACTAACGGTTTAATATTTCTGTTTGTAATAAATAGTAGTAGCAGCAGTATTGTATGGTCTATTCTAGGGTCTGTAGGCGTAGGGTGCATATAGTTATCATTGTATGTTCTGTCATATTCTGATCTGTAAATGTGTATGATTTATTTTCTCAGAGAGTTCTTGCCTAACCAAATGCACGAGACTCCTTTCAGTTCATCTGGGTTCAGCTGAGCTCAACATTATTTCTGCATATTATCTGTTTGCATGATTTTCTGTGAAACTGTTAACTGGACAGAAGTTTACGAAAGAAACTTTTACGGTTGGGTTTTGGGACCGCCAAATCAAGTTAAGTGTTTCGTATCACCGACCACCGCCAGGATCCCCAATTCAGACTTCCATTTTCTCAACCGTACGCATTTGCAGCGCTGGGAATGGGGGTGGTGGTGATAATTTGGTATCAGACGTAGGTTTATGTTAGGTATGTTTGGGCAGGCAAGCCCTTATTCCATCGATCGTGTCCAGGATGGTTCAGTGATGAGGTGGGCCCCCTCTTTGCGAGAACCACCTTGGAACTGAAGGTGGGACAGTGAGCGGCCGGTCTAAACACACTTGAGACAGCTAAAACATCGTTCTCATCTAGGAAGGTTGTAAAATCGCGACAGACTCGTCTATTTGGAAAATGGGCGTCTGGATCTGAAATTAGGAAAGTAGGAAAGCTTCGGTCGGAATTTCGATTTCGCTTTTTCTGATTCTGTAGTGAAACTTCATACATTGCATCTGCACTACATAGCCATTAGGAGTACTACTGTCTGTTTTAAGATAACTGTTATGTCGTGCTCTTTTTGTTATTAAGTTTCAGGTTATGTGGAAATTACTCGCTGGTAGCGAGGCCTGATCTGTCTCAAATTATGCGAAAAGTATGTGGAACCGAAGGTAACAATTATGATTTATTCATAAGTGTTATGTTCTGCCATCTTCTAGGATCTCTGAATTTTAGAGCAACTGTTATGAAAGGACTTAGGTCCTTTTTAGTAAGAATCTAGATTTGAGGATTAAATTCAGTTTTGGGAACATAAGTTCTGAAATGACGGTAACACTACCATTTTCAGTTTCTCCACTAGATGATGAATAGGAACAGTAAAGAAAGTGAATGGACTGTGGAAATGCCAGAATTCTATCTGAATGAGAATAAGTACACAAGTGTTAAGATGGGCGGCCGTGAAAACAAATGGTTTCGAAGCGAAGTAAGTGAAATTAGATAGGATGTACAGAAGGACCCGATGTGAGGAAACTCACACGAAGGATAATTAGATGGACATAGAGACGGAGGAACCAACCGTGATGACAACATGCATAAATCAACAAGGCTATCTGAAGAGGAGTAATTGCATTTCACATCAGCGTAAGGACATCAAATTAATAAGAGGATTATGACAAAGGTCAATGAGGCGCTTAAGATCAGTTTGATTTACGTTAGTGAGTACCGTATAGTTTTAGGACTCGGTACTGTCTGTGGTTGCCGTATTGGAAAATTGACAATTTAGTCAGGATGCAATGAGATGTATCCAGAGGGCGGGACATTGTTAGGTTCTTTAAGGTAGTCTAAACTACCTCTCCCGCCTAACAGACAGTGGTTCGATAAAGTCAATATTATTGGAAAATTAGTCAATGGAAAGGTGCGTCATTAGGTCCGTTATGATTAGTTCAGTCTATAAGAGTCCAGTGGACTTGAAATTTTACAGGGGAATTTCCAACTAAGTCTACTACTTTGGATTAAATTTCTATGATTTATTTCGACCCGTAACCTGGAATAAAAATTGAATCTGTGCTAGACATAAAGCTATTTTCAGGAAAAATAGCAGAATTTTACCAAAGTTTTATGAATAAACTGTACTGAATCAGAAGGAGTTTAAATTTTAAAAAACATTAAAGCGTAGCCTCACATGTCAAGTTTAAGGAAACATTTACGGAATAGGATTTGGACATCTGCGGAATTTTCTAAAATTGTTTTACTGATAGTTGGTAGAGATGGAAAGTTGCAAGTAGTGCTTGTTTTCGCTCAAGTCAGGAAAATTGGAGTTGCACTCGCAACATTAAGTCTACATTAGGGTTTTATGGTTGTGTGACACATGGAGTGTACACCACTTTCATCATGAAGTTTGGAATTTTGTTCTGCTTAAAGCCCATGTCGTCTGGTAAATTATTCTGAGTCCATACACATGGACATTCTCTTTAGGCATCTTTGTATCGCTAAAGTATTTGAAGTATCGTACGAAATAAATTTTCAATCAAGGGTCTCAGACCCTGTTTGAAGGTTGATTCAAGGAGTTCTGTGAAGAGTATTCTGAATTGTTCAAGGAGTGATGTTGATGAAGTTTCATTTATTTCATGTATTGAGAATTAAGCAATGAGATTACTTCCTGGTGAAGTTTCGCAAACCCTAGAGAACTAGAAGTTATAAGGATGGTTCGTTTAACACCCTTCTGTTCTGAAGTTGCACCATGTTGGTTTGTTGAGGTGCTTTGTTGGTACAAAGGAAGTTGGAAGATTGATGTTCCACGTGATAGTGGTTGTCAGCAAGTATGGTCACAACTGGGTGAGCCATGTGTTGACCGCCACATTTAATTCTGTGACATTAAGGATGTGTACATTAATGTTGGTCAAGTAGGTATATACCAAATAAGTTGAGGTGATGATGGCGCACAAGTGCATGATTGTCAAGAAGTATGGTCGTTACACCAGTTATGTCATCATTGAAGGCAAGTCTGAAGTTCACGTTCCGGGTATGTAATACGTCAGATTAATAATACTCTGTACGTACAAGTTAAGGTTAAGGCTTGTGGGGGAAACCCAATGTTGCCAATGTTGGAATGAATACATAATACCTTTTGAGGTAAATGGGATATGCTCGGTTTTTCGATATTTCAAGATCTCTTAAAATGTTCTTTTCAAAATATCTGCATTTGTAATCGATCTTGCGCGAATAAACTGTACCATTTGGCTAGGAGTTTTGAGATGAATTTTTTTGTGTGGATAGCCCTATGTGTCTAGTTTATTAAAAGTTTATAAAACATGATTTGGATGTCTTTAAAATTTATTAAAAATGTTATACCAATAGGAGGTCTACTGGAACAGGTTTTCTTGGAGAAACTGAATTTTTCTGTATGAGTTAGTTCATGGAGCTTTGAATTCTGTTTTGTATGGAAGTGACCCATATCATATAGAATGATTCAATATTACATTTTCAAGGTATCTGTATTATGCAGCCACTATGTGACTACGTCCTCTTCGTCTGAAAGTTTGAAATCTGTTTGTCTGAGATCTAAGGTCTGACGTTTATGGTACATTCTATCTGCACCTTCGGGTGATATGTCAGGATCTGCTGTATTCTGTTACGCACCTACGAGTATTCTGTTATACACCTATGGGTGGTCTGATTCTGTCTGATCTTTTGGGATCTTCTCAGTTCTGTTCCGTACCACAGTAATCAGATGATCCGTTTTAGTCCGTTGTGTTCAGTTTGGTAATCGTCGAAAGTTTTGATGATAGTTCGGGTTTGGAAACAATTAAGGATGGTATCCATGCTGGTAATGATATGCTTCTGCAATTGAGATTTAGATGTCTCACAAGTTCTGTATTGTTAAGTTCGGTATTGCTAAGTTCTGTATTGGTAAGATTCAGTGTTAGTAAGTTCGAAGGGAACTTGTAAGCTCTGTGTTGACCACATAGGAAAGGTTAGTCAGTAACACCGAACTTTGTCATAATGAAGTATCGACGGTTGTTCTATAATGGGAGTGAGTTTGGAGTTTCTGCTAAACGACCCATTCCTGAGGACAGGACTCGGGAACCGTTTCATACCGTTTAAGTTGCGGTTCAAGTTTTGGTAAGAATGATCAGAAATGGTTCTGACATTTAAGTTGAGGATACACTTGGAGAACCAAGAGTCCTAAGGGCGGGAGAATGTTACAATCACCCCTGAAAAAAATGATAAAAATATGAGAAAATTGTCGAGGGGCAAAATTCGTAATTACCGGGACTTTATTTTTCAAGCGTGCGGGGTACGTTTTCTGATGTTTCCAATGTCCCAGGAAGTGAGTTGAGGTTCATCTTCTAATTATTCCGCCTTAAGAGATTAAAATACGAGTATCGGACCATTTTACCAAAAATCACCTCGGAAGGGTAAAATAGTGATTTCAGAGAAATGAATAAATTTCTGACAATTCTGATGACACGAGAATTTATCTGAAGCCCATTCCGGTTGAATCTTTAACACTAACAATTTTTTTTGGGCATTGTTTTGGGATTTAAAGTGGGCTTAAATTAGTTTGTAGTGACGAGTGAAGTCCATTTTTAGTCCCTTAACTATTGCGCGTGTCCTATTTAGGTCCCTTTTTAAGAATTCATCATATTTTGATCCTAAAGTTGGGTTTTTTGTCATATTTTGGTCATTCCGTTATTTTATCTGTTAAGTTTTCCGTTAATTAAATTAATTGATGAAAATACGCATTCTTTATTTAAGACCCACTCCCTAACTCACTCACTAAGTTTATAAATTTCTATCTATTTACCCCGAATATTTTTTATTAAGATCATTCCAACCCAAAGAAGAAAACAAAAACCAGTAATTCTTCTGCTTCCCAAACCCAGTCCCGTCTCATCTTCTCACCGAAAATTCTCCCTTCTTGCCGGAGATCATCATCATCAACATCACTGTCTTTTTTGGATAAACAAAAAAGCAGAAGCAGTATCTTACAGTTTACACTCTATAGACGTCTTGCCGGACCAGATCTGAAACTTGCCGGAATAGATCGAACCCTTGAAGGACCAGATCTGAACCCTTGCTGGACCGCCAATCGCTCTCACCGTCTACCCTCGCCCTCTTCCGTCGATTCCTGACACTGATGAGTTGGACAACCTTCATCTCTTCCCCTCCACGCGGTGCCGGAGGATAGCATTTACAGTAGGAAGGTGTTTGCTAGCGACCTCAACGATCGTCATTGGACGAGTCTCTCATGATGGTTCTCAATGAAGCTGGTCGATTCCAAATCCCTGCCCAGAGAAGATGAGGCGCTGACTTTCGCAAAGCACGCAACAATGTGGGCTTGAACTCAACCCATCGGTGGTGTTCGATGGGCGTCCGACGGGGAGGATGGAGCCACGGTCAGGTCCGACAGTGTCAAGCCCAGAGGGAGTGTTTATTGGAGCCATCGGATCGGAGCTTGGGGTTGTTACTGGAATCGACGAAACCCGGACGCTCTGTGATTTTTTTGGTTCAGATTTGGCGATGAGCTATATGTTCAGATCGACTCTATCTCTGGCCAGTTCTCCAATACGACAGCATACATGTTGAAAAGTTATCTTGCGGTTGGTACCCGTCAGATCGGTGCCGAAAAAGGAGTGGGTGAGGAAGTTGACAAGCGATCGGAGCTACAAAGCTCATCGGAGTGTGGTGGTTAAAGAGTGGGTAACGTTGGACAAGAACATCAAACAGTTGGCCAGATCTGAGGGGAAAAAATAAGTTTGGGACTTGTTTGTACATTCTTTAAAAGTATAATGACCATAATTTTATTTAAATATGTAATTTGATTGTATTTTTATGGGTATTTATGTAAAATCAACCGAATTAACGGAAAACTTAACAAATTTTTTAACGGAAGGACTGAAACAGGACAAAAAATACAGGTTTAGGATTTAAATAGGACGAATTCTTAAAAGGGGACTTAAATAGGACACGTGCAATAGTTAAGGGACTAAAAATGGACTTTACTCAATAGGTATTTAGTAAATAAAATAAAAAAATAAAAAAAAAGCGGACCAGATCTGGATCTATGATCTCTTTCTTCGTCTTGCTCCAGCTACTCGACGCGATCAACGGCGATCAACGGCTAGCGGATCCGGCGCTGAGTGCAGCGCGGCGGGCATTCTCTGGTGAACCAGGTGACGCGCGACGCTGGATGATCGATGAACCGGTGAAAGCGACGATGATGAGGCAAGCATCAGGGCGTCACTGACAAAGTGGCGGTGAGATCTAGGTGGTGGAGCTTGGCCAGTGCTGCAGCTCGACGAGGAAGAGAAGGAGACATCCAGCCAGCAGATCCGACAGGAGTTTAAACGTGATCGGTGGTTCCAGCGAGTCACCGATGGGTTTGTGGTGATGGCGATGGTGGCTGGTGACGGTGGGGTTGAATGGCGGTGGCTTGAGAGCCTCCGGTAACGCGAGTTCCACCTCTATTCGGAAACCGATTGGAGGACCAGATCTGTTAGATGCGGACGGACAGAGAGAGTTCACCGGTGACGGTGACGGCGGCGCGTGCGGCCACTCTCTTGCATTTCCTACGACGGTGGTGCACGAGGCATCCTCCGGCGAGCTCTCCGGCGACTGTTGGGTGAGAAATCGTCATTTATCAATTATCCAAACTTCTTCAATTATTGCACTGCGTAATAAATTGAAGAATCTATTGAGGAATTTTTCAATTTATCCGATTACTGTGATTGCAAAAATTTTGTGATTTTGCAATTGTATTCTTATTTTCTAAAATAATAAGTTGTGAAGAATTCTGTTCGTTAAGCAATTGTTGAATTTGTTAGATGTCGGATTAGTTGTTAATTGATTGATTAAATGGATATTTAATCATGAAATTATCGTTGGAAGTTGGAGAAAATTATTTGGGTGGAAGAAGAATGAAATCTGAAAGTTTACGGAATTTTGGAAAAATTTGTGACTTTCGGTAATTTTCGTGATTAATCACAAAATGTGGAAAAAGTGACAAAAATTGATATTTTGCCACTTTGTGAAATTCTGGTATCAATCTATGTATTCTGAGAAAAATCTGGATATTTTGTTGTCTTTTCGTTTCAGGGGATTGTATGGAAATACAGCCGAAATGCTGCCGAATTTTTGGCAGCATTGTAGATTCTTCGGTTCGGGAAAGTACAGAAATTTTGCGGCTTATAATGTAAGGAACAATCTATTAGTTTTGCCATCTTATGAAGTTTCGGGCCAAACTAGTAATTCCTGCAAAGTTTGGCATCAACTGGTAATTAATGG
>JBBYHH010463472.1:0-19801 GCA_038382905.1 Daphne laureola
TTTCCCAGGTGACGAATAGAACCAGGCCAGGCGGTTATGGTTTCGTTGGAATTCAGAAATATCATTTACTGCGGAGCACGTGTGAAAGTGGGAGCTATAGGTTGGGGTCGTAAATTGGTAAATGCACATTAGAATGGGTTTGGGCTCAATTAAATTGGTTGTTGGGCTCCTAGGTGATAAATCACCTAGGTGAGGAATATAACAACCGGTGGTGAAAGAGGTAAAAATGCTATGATACAATTGTTAGGGATTAATTATATTATTAGATTAAAAACTTAATAGACGGAAGTTAGGTTTTAGGGGATATTTATATAATTAATCAAATTTTTAGAGGAAAAATAATAGATTCCAGAAATATGGGAAAGTAAGTGAACAATATAGTAAATCTCAAAGGATTTTTTGATAATTCCCCAAGTAAAAAAGATAAAAGCCCATCGAGTTATAGTAGTTCAAGTAGTTATAGTAGTTCAAGTAGTATGCATAAACTCACACCCGAAAAAAGAGAGAGCTTTTAAGGTAAAAGGCGACACTTGAATATTACTGCGATTGCAGTACAAACTGTTATACAACTGAATGTAGTACAACATTCTCAGCCGTGGCTGTGTCTTACACCTGTGTTTCTGCAGCAACCTCCATAACACTTAAATTTTTCTACCAATCACAACTGTGTACCTCCTCGATCCTTATTCCAATCAATCTCTAAGCACTGTGTCACTCACATCTCTTCTCTATCCAAGGTTTTACATCCCATCGAAAATCATTTGGTGCTCCAACAGGTCTGCTAACACACTCCTCATTCTATCAACTGGAACAGGCTTCATCAACACACCATCCATCCCAGCCCGCATGCAATTTGCTTTTGTTACCTTGTCCGAACTCCCGGTTAGGGCTACTATCAATGGCCTGTCGTTATGATTTGCAAATTTCTCTCGAATGCAGACAGCAATCTCATAGCCATCTGTACTAGGCACACATACATCCATGAAAATCACCTTGTGCTCAGATGAGATTAAGAACAAACACTCCTCACTAGAACTTGCAGTTGTTACATCACATCCCAGGTGTGCAAGAAGTCCCTTGGTGACCATCCTACTAACCCTGCAGTACAATAAACAAACTCAGCATAAACTCTCCCGCACGTAAAAGACCTGACCGCAGCACAGTGAAAGACAGTGAACCCAGTTGCTTAACTGCGTATGGAATTATGCTCCTTGCTCACTTACTACAGCCTTAACTCATTTAATGATTGCAAGAGTCTGATCATTGGAGATAAGTGAATCTTTGTTACATATGATCTAGGGAAGCGGCTTCTAGAAAATTACTGAGAGCTCCAAATAATACTTTGGTTTCTGCAACAGAACAGAATACCACAAATTGCCTCTAATGAAAATAAGAGGAACACTGCTACTCTATCGATTGCTAACTCTTCAGGTTATAACTATTATCCAGAGAGAGAAAGTTGGCCTCTTTTAAGAATCTCGACTATCTTTTCCAGTAATGTTGTTAAGAACTGTAGCAATTTATATCGAAACAAACTGTATACAAAACACTTACATCTCTTAAAAGTTTACCTTAAAAAAAAAACAAAACAAAATACATTGTTAACTTGCTAAACTACATTAAAGAACGTTTACTAAAATAACATAAGTGCACTGGTCAGTTTAAAAATATACTTTTCTTTCTCAAGGAAAGAGTCTAATTCTAGAGATAGCATATACTGCCTCCTTTCTCAAAATCTGCAGGATTTGTTGACACAGAGATAAAGGATAAGATAAGGGACAACCTAAAATAGAAAGTTAAGAAGTTTTCAAGGACGGAGGGAGTATATTTAGGTTTTAACAGTTTGGCTCTCTGAATTTATCGTTGAGTAGATAAATTGAAAATTGAATGTACTAATTAACATGTTTTGGCACCATTGTGGTATAAGGTTGAAGGTTCTCAGACACAAAACTGATAAAGAGCTCTGCAATAATTTGTGATATCTTTGGGCTCCTGAAGGTTTAAAATAGTAAGAACTTCCCAAAACGTATCATGAAAGACAATCTTTGAGATGGTTAAATTCTTCAGTTTTTCAGGCAATGACAATGGTTGTTCTAAGGGGGTACGGCTTATCTAATGCAGAGATTCTGTTGATGTGGTTCTCTAATTCTAGAAGGATTGCATTATGTATCTCTAGAAAGCTTTCTGGCACCTGTTGCTCTTACTTTAATAAAGAAAACTCTCACAAATAAAATAAAACTACCACATACTGATAAACCTTGCAGTTAAATACTGGCTGTTCTAAATCAACCTAAACATTGAAGCTTATGCAGAAGTCATCTAAATCATAGAGCACCATGGGGTTGCAACAACCAAAGGACACAAAAATTTAGCTTAAAGAAAAGCTGTCATAAGCAGTTTCAAAAGAAAGGAAAAGCTGTCATATAGGAATAAGCAAAAACTGTGCAATGTAACTGACCCATTCTCATCCAGAACAAGAACTTTGAGCCCCGGAAAAGTAGTTTGGCCATGATTGGCCAAAATTTTAGGCATGAAAGGAATTCTTGATTCATGCAGCCGCTCTGGGATCCCAAGTTTTACAATGAAAATGGCAGTGGATCCTTTGCCAACACCGTCACTCTCAATCCATATATGTCCTTCCATAAGATTCACAAATCTGATTGTAGGAGGGGGGGATAAAACAGCAAAATATGTAAGACAAGTAGCGTTGTTGTCTTTTAGCATGAAGAAAGGCAGTCTATTAGCATAAAAGCAGAAAACTGGCTGAAACTTTCTACTGGGATTGTTTTATTAAGAAAGCAGAAGTCTTAGCATAAATTTACCTTTTGCAAATTGCAAGTCCAAGTCCACTACCTCCAGAATTTCTGGCTAAAGTTGCCTGAGCTTGTGCAAATTTAGTAAATAATTTAGGAATGTCTTGAGGGTCAATCCCAGATCCTGAATCTTTCACCTACATCACAAGTCAGAAAAGCATAAGTTCATGACTTAATTGCTTAGCATTTTCAAAAAAGAGGTTTCTCAATGAAGTATTAGACTAGAAACCTGGACACGCAGATAAAAGTGATTATCACTTGGCACAGGGAAGAAGTAAGGGGCTTGAAGGTCGCACAAATTCTCTGATTTCGCAATAAAAGCAGTGATTGTGATGGCACCCTCTTTTGTAAACTT
Organism: Daphne laureola; assembly: GCA_038382905.1. Lineage (NCBI taxonomy): Eukaryota > Viridiplantae > Streptophyta > Magnoliopsida > Malvales > Thymelaeaceae > Daphne > Daphne laureola. Next base: position 3,169 of record JBBYHH010463472.1, read on the forward strand.
CACAGCATTGCCCACAATATTTAAAACTATTTGCATAAGACGTTTTTCATCGCCAATTGCATACTCAGGCAAGTCGGAGGCCAGGTTTAATGCCATCCATAGCTTTTTGACAGATGCAATAGGCTTGATCAAGTTAAGTACCTATGCATGAAGAAGGCAAAGAAGATACTTGTTACATAGCACAATAAACAATAGAAAACAAACAAAAAAATATTCAGCAGGAGTCATTCTACCTCTTTAAACACAGCATGAAGGTTAAAAGTTCCAATGTCAAGTAAAAGGCTGCCATCTTCAAGCCTAGATAGGTCCAAAACATCGTTTATAAGGGTAGCTAAGAAGTTACTGCTTTTAAGAATAGTTTCAACCATTAAACGTTGCTCTGCTGTCAGCTCTGTTTCCTGCAGCAATGAAGAAAGTGCGATAATGGCGTGCATTGGAGTTCTCATCTCATGGTTCATGACAGCTAAGAAATCATTGCGGGCACGAATTGCAGTTTCTGCTTCTCGCCTGGCCAGATCAAGAGCAACATTCTGCTCCATAAGAAGATCCCTAGCCCTCATTGATTCCTCTAGGATAGCAGCATGTGAAAGAGCAACAGCCACCTGAATCAACAGTATACACATAAGGAGAGCCATTCAGGATACACAGATCAGAAAAGAGTAGTAACTTCCCATTTACAACAAGCCCCTTTCATCATGCAAACTGTAGAGTAAGACAATACATTATGCTTGTATTCACCACTTTAGATATTGGAAGGAACCAACAGAAAATAATTACGAGTAAAAACTTAGACCACTTTGACCCAAAGGCTTTGTGCACGAATTGTAACAGCTGGACTCAAACAACACAGGTGTGAAAGAAAATCAAAAGGTACGAAAGAAAGAGTATACTCTTGGGAAACTTCAGAAAAATAAGAAGTGGAATCTTATATAAGTAATTAAGACCATAATATCAACTGAATTTAACAGAGTCTGAACATTGCAAAAGACATGATGCGGTGATAGCCACAGACACAAAATGCAGCACAATTGTTTATTTATTTATTTATTTTATTTGTTTTAAATAAAATGATGTAAAAAATAAGACCATGAAAGTTCAAACTCAAGAACATGCACCACAGAGTCATATATCTCTTGGAAAGACTGACATTAGGAAAAAACATAATTACAATTAACGTGTTAAGTACTGTACGAGTGATTCCAAACCTGATCAGCAACTACTTCAACAAGCTCCAACTCATGGACATGCCACTGTCTCGCACTATCAGAAGGAAGCATCAATACCATCAAAGCATAGCGTTTTGTTGAGAGCTCTGGCCAATCATTGATTTGGAAATTTGATAGATGTAGAAGTGGCACACGGACGGCAACTACTTCACCGGGCACGTATTTTCCTGCATGAGGCCGCAACTTTGCTACTGGACAATTTGGTGATATTTTCACTGCACGACTGGTACTGAAAACTTGATTGATCACTGGAAGCTGAATAGGGACAGTATATCCAACAGGATTTTGTTGACGCAGAGTATAGGAAAGTTGAAGCTCCAAGCCAGTTCGTGTTGGCATCCACAAGGCACATTCTTCAAGTGCCAGTGTTCTACCCAACTCAACTAGAGTAGTTTTCAGTATGGTATGTCTGTCCAGGGTGCTTCGGATCTCATGGGTTAGCATCCTAACATGCCGACCTGTTTCTTCCTGAGTACGGATCAGACCCATTTCTCTATCAAGTTCGGCAGCCTTGTTTTTCAGAAATAGCTCTCTCGTTTTAACACTTAAGAGATCAGGAATGATATGTACAAGCATTAAAGCAGTTGCACATGACACCACAGCCGTCAAAACCTTTGCAGTAGTCATTACCACAGCAACTGTTCTAGAATGCATTGTAAAAGTCCACAGATTAATAAGATGAGTTGCTCCACACAATACAATAAAAGCACCAAACTGAACAAGAACCCATCTATATGGAAAAACTGCTGATTTCTTGACAAAGTATATAAGCTCAAGCGGGATGGAGAAATATGCAAGCGCAATGAAGAAGTCTGAAATATACTGATATTTCATTAACAATTCATCAGCAGGCCATGGTGGTTCAATACAGTTGCAAGCCTCCATCACAGATAAATCAGCAGATCTCCAAGCTTCCCTTCAAATGCCTAGACACAGAAACAGATTCAATCTAAATTAGCTAAAACATAAATATGGCTTAATAAGGAAAACATTATTATGAAGAATATCACATGTAAAAAATACATGACTCATGAACACAAACAGAGAATGGCTAGATTTTCCTTCGAAAACAAAACCAAAGATACTTCACAACACAGCAGCATGTGCTTCAAAAAATAACCAATCATCATCAAACAACACCTAAATCCCAACTATCTTGGGGTTGGCAAGAAGTTTATAGTGGCAATTAATTATTAAAATTAGTTGGCACTATAAATTCATGCAAAAGCATAGTAGCAAAGTTTTACGCCGGATGCCCTTCCTCTCACAACCTTCTTACGAAGGAAAAAGAAATAACTAATAAGAAAGATAATAATATCAGAGGATTAAGATTTGTACAGAACTCAAGTTTCGGAAGTGATTTAGTTAAAACACAGATGACTGCTGAAGCTTGAACTTCTGCGGAGAAGGGGCTATGACACAGAACGTCCGAGGTCAAGTATAATATATGGAATTCCGGTCCTTACTTATAGCCAGACATGGTAAGAAAGAAAACATGGAAAACCTGAGCATAAAGAGTAACTCCATCAAGTACTGAAATTTACGGTTTTTGTAGCCCTCTAACATGAAGACAACGAATATTTCTATCTGGCAAACCTACCAGAAGGACCCATAATTATTCGGTTCATTTGAAAATCTGAATGTGAGAAAACCTTGAAAGCAATTTGGATCTAGGAAAATCCTTTGATATCAGCTACACAATCCCCTGTAAAGATTATGAACGGTCTGCATAGAGTTTCTAATGTCCCTGAACGTAAAAGTGATGCACAATTTACATAAACTACTCCCTCAGTCTTACACTAATTACTCCCCCAGTCCCACATTAATTACTACATTTGACCTGATGCAGAGATAAAGGTGTGCAGAAGACTTCAGGGTGAAATGGTAAAAAGACATATATTAACCTTTTTAAGTGTGAAGGGAAAATTGAGGGTAATAAGGTAAATTTGGTATATAAAAGTTTCTTTAAAAGGAAACATATCAATTATCTCAACTCATGGACGTCTCAAGATATTTTCCATGCAAGTGGGAAAACCTATGATGGTACTGTTTTGAAACTACATCTCATTTTCCCTTCGTAATAAGGTTGGGACAAGAAGGATATCCGGCTAAAAATTTACCACTATGCTTTTGCATGAGTTTATAGTGTCAATTAAGTTTTGACAATTAATTGCAACTATAAACTTCATACCACCGACCCCAACATAGTTTGGGATTAAGGTGTTGTTTGATTGATGATGATCAATTTGTGTGGGACAGAGGGAGTAGTAAAGATCCTGCACTAGCACATAATCTGTGCATAGAAGTGTGTGTTCTCATTGATAATTCATGGGTATTATGTAGCCATCTGCCATATTAAATTGTGTAAGACAATACTAACATAATATTCACAGCTTAAACTCAATTAAACACCACCCCCTGATCTTGAGGTCATAGGTTGAAATCTCAAGGAGCTCTATGAAACAGTTTTGAGTAATTGGAACCAGGTAAAAGAATAAGATGTGCTGATTCCACTATACCCATTTTTTTACAACAAGAAAAGCATTAGAAACCAAACAGCCAGATAGGCATGCCAATCCGTGAGCAAAACTATGATGCAGAGATGTCTTGACACAACTGAGTGCCAATCCATACGAAAAATTAATGAATCAAGACTATCAATGTAGCTTCAACTCTCCAGTCCTCATTTTTCTGGGCATGCCGAAGTTGGAACCTTGATGCACAGCACATAGGTAAGAAAATTTAACAATTCTCGACACTCTAGTCAAATTCATGAGAACCTAAAACTAAACATGTATCAGGTACAAGCACCTTACTCATGTCGAAGTATGATAATATATGGCAAACAACCTAACCATTCTATATTCAGAATGTGTTTGAATTTATCGCAGCTTTTGGCATATGGCAAACGTCCTAAGCATTATATAATCAAATGCTTAAATTGCATCACAGCAGGAGGAGGAGAGGGGGGAGGATCATCACAACTCACTTTATCGGGCATGAGCAATTATCTGAACCAAGACTAAGGAAGAGCATTTATCCATATCAGGACTCTTCCTCTCCATTCAAATGCTTTCAGATATCTATACTGAAACATAGTAAGTTACAGTCCTTCACTGACCCCGTTCCAGAATATCTACATATTCCGACTTCCGTAGAAATCGCAGTAACCTAAAAGACCTGTCCATTTTTACTCTCGCTAGGAGGGGACAGAGGAAAAGGAAGGAAAAGACGAATATAAGCCGTCGCTAGTCAGTGGCAGTCATCGCTGACAACAACTATTATAGAATTTCTTATACGCCAACCGGAGAAGGCGTCCAACCAAATGGAGCAAAATCGGAAAGAAACTTGCTAAATTAAGGAACAAATAGAAACAAATCAGCAGCATCCATTGCTAAATTAAAGAATACGCTTATCTAATTATACTAAAGACTACCAAAACCTTTGTGCGAGCAAGACACAGCTTATTGACAAGTTAACACCACAAATTCCAGAAGAGGAAAACGCACAACGTTTGCATATAGAAACATGATGACAGAGCAGAAGAAACTGAAACGGAAATCGGTTGGACTACATCGCAATAGAGATACACCAATGAACAAACGGATAAAGATTAACAAACATTAGTTGCTTTTGAGGACCCGTACCAGCCAGATTTATGAAATTCTTTCGGCGCTTGTGTTTGCTGCACCGCCCGCCGGGTATAACGAGGGCGTCCGTCAGGCGGCGCGCCGTCAGCTTCCTGGACCTGTCTGAAGCTCGGGTTGGAATGAAGCATACTACAGCTTCTTGAAGCTGTTGCTCTAAATCGGCGAACAGATAAATGAACTGCGCATTTCTTAGAACGGACAGGGATTGCTTGTTGGACGCAACCGATTAGGAAGAAAGGTAACAAAGATTGGTAAGAGGAGGTGAAGAACACCGCGGCGATGATCGATCACGAGGGATGTCGTAAATGATAGTCAAAATCAGTCGTGAAACAGAAAAATAAAATGAAAAAACAAAACGAGAGGAAAAAGGAAGTCAAACTAAATGGAGAAAACTGCAGATTTTTGCCTTAAACAGTTGCTGCTTTTGCAAATAATCCCATTCTGTTCCAAGTAGAACTAAATAGAAAAAAAGGGAAAAAATAATCTGATCCAACAATAATGCTAGTTATTACAATAGTCATAATAGCTCACAAATTTGAAAATGAAAAGATAAAATATTAAATTTACTAATTAAGATAATTAATGACTAATATTAGTGTGATGAAAATGTTTAGTCACTAAAATTAGCTAGCATTGTTAAGTCATTATAATTTTTTTACTTCATTTTATTACTTTTATAGTTTCTACTCGAATTGTGCTATGCTCGATTCAACTCGATTGTTTCTGATTGAACTTGAACGATTCGATATCTAGTGAGTGGTTTGAAAACTTGATTACTGAATCATCCAAATTATACTAGAGTTCAACTTGATAACTCCGAAAACTTGAATCCTGATTCAATTTCTTAAAGGCATATAAGTTTAGTAAAACAAGTTAAACTGATTTTCTTACTTATATATGAACCATCTTTGATAGGCTATTTATATATTATTGAATAGCTCGATAAGTAATCGAGTTGAACTCAGCTCTGCTCGATCTTGACTCAATAATACACTGTTCAATAACACATGAGTCGAATTCGAGAAAATTTTATACAAGCTCAGTTTTTGTACCGCTAAATATAGAGTAAAATTCATTTTTAGTTTCTTAATTTTGATGTGTATCCTATTTTAGTCTCATTTTAAGAATTTATCCTATTTTAATCTTAAACTTGTATTTTTTTATCATGTTTTAGTCATTCCGTCTGTTTAACCGTCAAATTAACCATTAATTATTACTATTTATTTACACAAATTCTCCTAACAATACAATCTAATTACATCATTTAATAAAACTATAATCATTATACTTTTAAACAAACAAGTCCCTCAATTTTTTTTCTTTCATGTCCTTCTCCTCCAAAATTTTCATTGAATTTTGAGCAACATTTATCATCAAGATCTGGTCGATGAACACTTTTCATTTTTCAGCAACTTTTAACATTTTTCAACAACTTTCCAGTGACGACGAGGTCGATGAACCGACGGCGAAGATCCAGATCTTCTCCGATTTCTCCACGCGTGTAGGAGACTAGATCTGGTCGCCTCATTTTCGCTGACCGCGGCTCTGATCTCAGGGAGTCGAGATTCAAATTAGATCTGAATCGTGATCCATCGAAAGTCGAGATTCATGGTTCTTTTCATTTTCGTTGTTCTGATTTCTTCCTTTCGAGTTAATGTAATGTAGATTTGAATTTGTATTAAAATATCAGAGATCTAAAATCGATTATATGGAGGCTGATCTGGGTTCGATTTTGTCAGTATCATTTTCGTTCTTCTGATTTCTGCCTTTCGGGTTTGATTTCTGTTGATTTCTTTTTGGGTTGATCTGGGTTGCTCAAATTAAGGAAGATGAACTGGGTGGGGTAGGGTGACAAGGCAGGTAGGGTGGGGCTGCTCCGGAATGAAGTCGGCGGCTGTGCAGGACGGGCTGGAGGCTCTAGTTCGGTTGGAAGGAGGTAGAGATGGGGCAAAGGAGGGCGGGGTCTGCAATACAATTAACAGCAGAGATATGAACCCCAAAAGCATCAGCTTTGCACACAAAAGAAACAAGAAGATTAAAGTGAGAAATTAAGATTAAAGAAAATTGCTTTAGGGTGAAATAGTATTGAAACATCAATTATTACATGCTTTGATCTTTTCAACCGCTTCATATAGCGCTCTCTTATGCTTATTTTCCAGCCACTGCAAATGATAAATAAAAAAAAAAGAAATTTATTGAGCAAGAGACTAGATTAGGAGACAAAGTCAGAAACTTTAAACCGATTTAGGATAAAGGACTGACCTTTCCAATGATATGCAAGAGATGTTCAATGAGGATTGAGATGAGAACTAATACAATACACACCACAGCAACATATGTTGGTGTCTCTTCCAAAGTTCTCTCTTTTTCTACATCCCCAAACATTTTTGGTTAGATTTCTTATAAGAAAAACTTCCCAAAATCTAACCCACTAACTGGTTGTTGTTCTTTTATGTTTTCTTATTTCTTCTGTTTTTTTCTTGCTCTTTTTCTTTTTTATGGGTTGATGAGTTCAGAGATATCTATAAAGATAGATCTTTTGGATGAAAAACAAGTTGGCAAGAGGGCTATTTGTTGTTTATTGTCATTTCGGATATTTATAGCTGAAGATGAAGTGTCTCGTTTTGCCATTGAAGGTTAGAGAGCGAAAGCTTCATAACATGTTGGGAGTTGGGACCAAAGAGACAACTTGATCGGGGAAGTGTGGACATGGCCGGTGAGGGTTGAGGAAGAGTGGTGTTTACTGGTGGGCGTGGGCTTTGGACGTAAAATTGGGAGAGACGCCGACGAAGAGTATCAGGCATGAGATCCATGGAGATGAAGTTGGTGATAAATTGAATCAATATGGACTATTATGTACATATTTATAAAATGAGGGACTAAATTAGAATGACGACATTATAGTTAGGGGGGTAAATCGGGTCGGGTTGACCTAAACCCAAATTTCTTGAACCCCAAGCCCTACAATCCAAACCCAACCCGTAACAAAATATGAATCGGGTCAACCCAACCTGATATTTGTCGGGTTTGGATCGGGTGACCCATATAACCCGAAACTTCATATTTACATAATTAAAAAAAAAAAGAAAAACACACACAAATTTATATGTTTTGGAATTAAAAAAAGGGGAAAATTGACAATTGTATTATGAAATCAGAATCAGAAGATTCAGAACATATTCTTCATTTCTTTCCCTCTTTTCCTCTACCCTTTTCTCTTTTCTCATTCTTTCCTCCGCCCTTCTATCCGACGCAAGCCACCGTTCACCTCATCAACTGCGGCTTTAGGCTGTAGATCTTCCTGCGACTTCTTCTTCATGTAACCGACAATGCCTCGATGGAGGAGATCTTGCGGAGGTTAGGCGGAGGCGGCGCCAGAGGTGCGAAGTTGGAGGCTTGTATGCGACGACCGACGAGCTCGGATTGGTGGTGTTAGGAAAGTTTTTGAGAGGTGAGCGGGTGTTGTGGTGGTGACTTACAAAAGAGAAGTGAGAAGTTAGTGAGATATGTTGACTGCGTATCAGGGTCTGAGACTCTGAGTAGCATTTAGAAAGAATTAGGTTTTTAGGTGGGTGGGGTGGGGTGTGGTGTGGTGTGGGTATTGGGTTTAGTGGGCTTACTTACTGTGTTTAGGTTATAGTAGCACTAGAGAAGGTTAGGTGGGCTCAGCTGAGGAGTTATTATTTTCAAGTTAAATCCGGCCCGAATCCGAATTATACCCAAAATATAAGAGTCGGGTTCGGGCTATCCATGGTTGTTTTCTCATTCAACCCGACCCTAATTTGGTTTTTCAGGTTCAGATTCGGTTTCGGATATTTCTTTCACCCTTAATTAAATTAACGTCGAAATTAACAGTTTTTTTTTTTACAGAAAGATTAAAATAGGATAAAAATTATGATTTTAGGATCAAAATAAAATAAATTTTTAAAATGAGATCAAAATAAGACATACATCAAAATTAAAGGACTAATAATGAATTTTACTCGTTAAATATATATGATCCAGATGAAAAATAAGCCCTTATCAGAATGTGGATGCGCTTCCTTCACTCCCTAAAGCAAAGCAATCATCTCCAGGTAAAGTGGATCCCCACCAGCATATGGAACTCATAATTTAGATAGCAGATTTCGGTCATTTTTGAAGAGTCACAGAACACAGGCAAAACAAAAGTGCTCAAATCAACTATATACAATCACAATCAATTAGATCTGTAAGCCTCAGATTTTAAAAAATAATGACTACAATCACCTATTGAGAATGACCATCAAAGTGTTTTCTCACATCACCAAATCCTTTTTTTACACTAAAACTATGTCAAGGTTCACTGTGTTAATAGAATATCTTAGATAGCAGTCTTCCCAAGGGTTCCTGCATTCCACCCTCTCTCCTTTTTCTTCTGCAAACCTTCCTTTGCTGCTGTTTTCCTATGTGCTACCCTCCCTCTGCTCCCTATAGAAACTCGAACCCGTTCCATTCCCACATTCAAGCCTCTTCTCAAGTGTGGAGCCAAAGGAGACCTTGTTTGGATTTTCTTAGAAATGCTTCGCCTTGCAGTGCTCATCCGCTTCTTACCAACACCCTTCATTCCTTTAGGGCTATTATCACAAAGACAATGTTCTGGAAATATGACGTCTCCTTCCTCCTTCATATCAACTTGGTACGGCGGAGGAAGATGCGGTGTGCACACTATACTTGGCAGTGGAATCAAAGAGTTGCGCCTTGGAGCTGAAGCAACTGGGAGCCCTGGAGCAGTTGTGCAGATGGAAGCTCTTCCTGTCCTCTTCTGAGGTCTTAGTTGTTCAGCCATCTTAGGATTATTCTCTTTCTCAGCTGCATCAGTGCACTTGATTGCACCGTTGGTTGAAGGACATATTGCAGGAGACCTGAAGCTGTTTTCAGTGAGCAGACGAGAGGGATTTACTTGCTCTTTCATCAGTGCTACTTCATTCAAGTTCTTATAGATCCCTGGACTTCGGGATGCCAAGGGAGGCCTCACTGATGGAGTATTCATCTCCTCCTGCTGTTGTTTCATATGATGTTGCTCAGCTATCTTTGTGTCAACATGCTGCCTTGCCAGTTTCCTCTCAATCAGCAGCTGTGATTCCAGTTCCTTGACCTTCAAACGAAATTATAATGAAAACGATTTCATCCAAGAATCATGAGATACCTATATGAAAATAAGTTCAGTTCTTTCTGGGATCTGTGCAAAAACCTTGTCTTGCAGGTTCTTGTTTTTCAGTTCTTTGTCTTTGATCTTAAAGTCTAGCCCGTGGACAGTATCTTCCATCATCTTCATTTGCATATCTTTAATCTTCATGTCCTTCTTTAACTTTTCAGTCTTTAAGATTTGAGATAAATCAGATTGACAAAAAAGAGGACTGCAAGATTTATTTAAATGACATTGAACATACCATCTGTTTGTATTTCAAGAGTTCGGGGTTGTTGTCAAACTGTTTTCTTGCAGGACCTAGCTCAATTCCTCTCACTCTGCTTGCAAAGTTCAGTGAGCATAAGGTTTCGCTAAGATCACTTTCATTGGGACTGATCTGCAGAAACATCAGTGTCTTTGAATCTCCCCCTGAAAAACAATAGAAAGAAAATTTGGTTGACAGGTTTTGCTTGCAATATGGCCAAAGTAACAAGGAACTTCTAAATGAGAGGATGAACGCTTCATCTATTAGGCCAACTTCTTGTTTCTTCTTCCATGAGATAACTTGAATGCAGTAAATTCTGGCAAGTAAGGTGAGATGGACATACCTAAAGAATCTTGAAGCAGGTGAGTAAGCTTTGAATTTCTGCATCAATGAGAGAAATTCCATTCCACATTAAAGACTTGTTTCGTTCATTTCACAATCGTAGGTGAAATATCGGTTTGCTCTAAATCCTTACACTACCTGAAAGGAATGTGAGGACTTTTACTGGCAAGTGCAGATATAACATCACCGAGAGCAGACAAAGATCTGTTGATATTTTGAGCCTCCCTTAGTCGTTCTCCTTGCACTTCTGTCTTGGCCACTCGCTCGCTCCCCGCCAAATCCACTAGCCACAGTTTGCTTCTTGTGCATTCCCTGGTCAGCAGATTTTCTCCTTTGACCATCACGCAGTGCAAGCTGTGTAAGAGAATAAACTGACAGATCAGTTATAGCTCATAGTTGGATTTAAGCCTAGAGAGCTGAATTAGTTCAAACTATGTGTACCAACAGACCAATGGGATCTACTGCTGTGCTCATTGGCGTTGGTAGAGCCAACTGCTCTTGCGTTACTGCCAGCTTGTAGTACTTCCCAAACCTCACTCATGTTGCTGACATGTGCTTCAACTAGGCCTGGAACGTGATGACTACCTTCGCTCACTTGCCTTACTTCAAGTCTGCACAGTAGCCATGTCATAAAAAGTACAGTGTTTTCTATGTTATCTTTAAAAAGTGTGTTAACAAAAATCTGAACAAACCATCACAGAATCAGGTGTCCTATTTAGCACTTTTCTTTAGAATGGAAGTCAAGATTATGACCTTCGGTTTCCAGCAGAAATAATTCAAGCCAAGCTTTCAAAAAGCATGCTATAAAAATCTTTCTCAACTGCATGGATTCTGTCTCCAAACTGACATCATTCTACATATTCTTCCTAGGGATGATAAATGAAGAAAAAGGATTTGACAAAGCAAGAATAGAAGTTTGGTGGACAATGGAATAGAAAAATTTATGATGGATCCAAATTCATCGCACACCTTTTAGTAACTGCTCCTGTCTGAGAGCCTGGTGCAAGTAGATCCCTTATTTGTTCATTATAAACTTCCAACACACTCACAGATATATCATAGTGGTAAATCTTCTGGCGCTCCCTGATTATGTGAAACAGCTGCTCAAGTGTCCTAAAATTCACTCCACGGTCCTCTGCTGTCCCCTCCATAGTGAAAGTTTTCCCTGTCCCCGTTTGCCCATAAGCGAATATGCAGACATTGTATCCATCAAGAACCGAGGTAGCAAATGGAGCAGTGCCTTCAAAAACTTCAGCTGCACGCACAAGACAAATAGTATTTATGTTAGGATTAAGAAAAGTTGATATATTGTAGCATTCCAAAATAAGCGGAAGGAATGCCATCACCTTGGGGTGATTGAGGGCCAAACACTGCATCAAACTTGAAAATTTTCTTGGGAGCCCCACTAGACATGACAGTGAGTTCCCCCTCTTTAGCAGACTCAAAGCCTATAGCCATCGAAGCTCCACCTGCAACTTCTTCAGAGTTAAGAGGCCTACATCGGCAAAAGACTCTTATGTTCCCTGCAAGATCATGCCGGGTAATATGAGAAGTAGACCACATTTCCCATCTCCAGGTAATCAATCTCATGGGAGTATAAATTAGCCAACCTTTCAACTCTAAAACCTTGTTGTACAGTTCCTTGCATTCCTTGTCCCCTTTGATATATTTAATTTTCAGATCTTCATGCGAATCTACCTGTTCTTTCACTTCACGGTGGTAAAACAGGAAGACTGTTAAGCAAATAAAAGAAAGAACTGAATTCAGAATGGGATTACGAGCTCACTTACATGTAGACTGTATTGTGTTACTAAATTTGTTAAAGTTTTCAAGGCATGTCTTGTACATCAATGCCTCCTCTGACAGTTTCATATGCTCTATCTTCATTATCTGTCAGAATAGCAGTTTCCAGTTACTCACGATCGTTTACACTTATGCATCAACTACTTCCTTCATTCCATACCTTCAAATTTCTTGTGATGTCCCTCGAAGATGAAAACCATCTACTCTTCTCTTTCACTTGCCCCTCAATTGCGAAAGCTAAAACCGGACATAAGGGAATTGAAATAGGTAAAACAAATGGTGCAAGCAGCGAGAACACACCCTCAAAGAAAGAAACAAGTACCTAATGATCCAACATGCATTGATTTGCGCATGAGTTCACTCTGGAGATCTTTCAAGGACGTCCAAGCTTCTTGGCATTCTTTGCTCTTTAACTGGTTCTCCATCTTAAGGTGCTCAATTAGCCTCCTCATCTCCATCAGTTCCTTCTTCTGACTGTCTTGCCCCTCACAGTTATCATGATCCTGCAAGGCAAAATAATTTGACGCCTTGTCATCATCAAACTCCTAGAGTAGGAACTGTTAAGAAATTGTTACTGTTGGATTTTGGTACTTCACCTGTTGAGAAGTTTCTATGATCTTAGGAGACTGCATCTGCTCCAAATCATGAGAGCCGGTATTGATGGTAATGTGTGGCAGCTCCAAGGAAGAATCAGGAGACATTTCTGGGTCAAAAGTTTGGCAGACCATTGAGAATTTGACAGAAGGCGTCCTCCTGTGTGCATCTGAGCTTCCATCAAAGCCATTCTGGAAGGAGAGCTCGATATCCTTTCCTGGGAGCTCAGGGGAGTCACCAAAGCTCTTTCCCGGAGTTGGGACATCCGGTGAGGCGGAGCATACGACTAAATCAGGAGAATGCATAGAGAATCTCACCTAAATAAATAAAGTGGAAGCAGTAGAGGTGAGTCAAGTAGTTGAGCACAAAATGAAAAGCAAAAACAAACCAAAATAGGGATTGTTACCTAGAAAACAAAAATCGATTTGTGAATTGAATCCGGAAAAAGCAATTGAATTGAATTAGCAGGAGGAGTGGTGGATTCGGCGATGGGCGAAGGAAGTTGATGAGATTGGTGCAGGTGAAAATCAGATCAGATCAGATCAAATGGTTAGAGTGCAGTTGGGAGATGATGAAAAAGTGGTGCGATTTGAAAGAAAAGGAGAGGGAAAAGGCAGTAGAAGAAGAAGAAGATGATCAGAAGAGGAGAGGAGAGAGGTTTTATTAATTTGGAAATGGAAAGAGCGATGACATGATTTCGTCTGCGAGAATCCGATAACGAGGAACAAACAACAGACCGTTGCCTTTCAAATTTGAATCAGCCAGGCCGGGCCGGGTCGGGTCGGGCATGGAATCAGTTATTATGGGCTATGTTCTTTACAAAACCAAGGAGTATTTATAAATCTCATATATTCTTAATCTCTTACAAAATACAAAAGTAACATTCCCTCCATCCAACAAAATTTGAACAATCTTCTTTTTTTCTTTTAACCTATCCCACAAAATACTGACAACTTTTCCTCTACATGAAACCTTATACCATCACTTTTACTTTTAATCTTCAATTATCATTCTTTATTAAAAGTTACTTTTATTTTATTTATATCTCAGTTTTATTTTATTACCTTCAATCTTCAACAATCCTTAATCTGCATGCAATCCTTTTTACTTTCTTTTTTTTTATACAAATCTCCATGCTAGTAAACTTTGCCAAGTTTTTAGGGATGAACGGAGTAAGAAAGTTGGGATAATAGGGGTGAGAACGTTTTTAACTCGAGCTCGACTCGAAGGCTCGACTAAACTCGAGTTCGAATAGGCTCGGCTCGTTTCACAATCCCTTGGGGACTAAGAGAGTATGTCATTTGCAACTTCAAGCTAGCGATGATAAAACACTTCTATCATGGTTAATTGCTTAAACCAACTGAACAACTCTGTTTTGGCAGCGTCCCAAGAATTTGTCAAATGAAAAAGAGCGCTCCGTTAGAAAACATGGCAGGATCTAATATTGCCGTATGGGGCGCTTGAGGACCGCAAAAAATGCATGCTTTTGGAGATGCACCTATTTGAATTCCTAGCATCTCACAAACATTTACTTACTGGTTTTTCTCCAGGCCTGCAGTACAGTAGTGTACATTTCCACATCCCAATTTGAGGGCATACAGTCAATTTTTGCCTATACAGATGGAAGCAAAAACCGTGACCATCATTTGTATATACACACCAGCAATTTAGCAACAGGAGGGACCTACGCTCAAACCCAGAGCCTGTCAAGATCTACGTTCTGAATTGCACGGCTGCGTGAACTGATTTCATGCGAAAACAAGTTCTGAAGATGAGCGAAAGTGGAGTGGACGAACCTGGCCTGCATCGAGGTATAAGTCAAAGCAATGATTTTCTTCAAGTCCAGACAAATGGCCTGAATTATTCTTGGTGTGTTTACGATTGAACTCCTGTCCCTTCTACTGCAGCTGCCATTGTTGCAGAAGCTTCTTCTAAGGTCCGCTTCTTCTGAACAGTCGTGAAGAAGTCGAGTCTATCACCTTCATCCCAAT
This sequence comes from Daphne laureola, assembly GCA_038382905.1. NCBI lineage: Eukaryota > Viridiplantae > Streptophyta > Magnoliopsida > Malvales > Thymelaeaceae > Daphne > Daphne laureola. The sequence continues at coordinate 18,189 of JBBYHH010463472.1, forward strand.
TACTGAAGCCATCCACTCCTATACCGCACTCCAACCCAGCACTAACCTGTAAGGGCAAAATGTTAAACAACACCTTCTGTGCAAGGACGGGTAACATGAACTCCCAACTGAGAGCTTCACAAGAGAGAAAGGCAAGAATCATTCTGAATTTGAGGTAAATCCTCGCAATTCAAATACGTGTTCCAGAGGCCTGTTACAACTTACATAGTCAGATAATATGCATCTCACTGACCAATAGATTACTCATTACTTGGCAAGAAATTCACCAATCATCTATGGCTTGTGAAGGCCTAAGCATTGAAAGTTGAACCCGGTCTTTTGGGAAAATATCCAGTAATTAGCATTCTAGTGCAAAACAGACCCAAATCAATCCATAGTCAAACCAGGTTCATTACTGACAATCACATAAATTACCATGGCCAAGTTCATAAAGAAAGCACTTCCAAAATATAGAGGTGGTGCACAAAAACTGCTTTCCAGTCCGAAATAACATACCTCTTTGACTGCTTCTTTAACTCGTTTTAATGAATCAACAACACCAACATGGACTGTTTTCCTATTCCGGATCACCCGAATGCCGCAGTCTTTGACCACCTTTCCTTCTGTTACCATGCACCCAGCAACACGGCCACTGCCACTGCTGAAGACAGCTCGAACTTCAGCTAAACCAATTGTTTCATGCTCCTGCACAAATTTCAGGGACAAAAACTCAAAATTGATATTGCATTGAAGCAAGACCATATGAGAAGAAAGCCATCTCCATAAATATCTACTAATAAGAAATTCGTTAGCACCTTAATGAAGGGAGAGAAGACAGAGGAAAGAATGGATGCAGAAGCAAAGCAGGGGAGCATAAATGAATGTAGGAAAGCGTAATCAATGACCTATGAAAAGAAAGTTGAAAGGCAACTGCCAAGAGTAATAAATCAGAGAAAAGCTTGTAAAGAAAATGAGCTGCAGCAAAGGGGAGAGCACTGTCATGGAATGGTGCAACCTTAAACAAAACCAGGTAATAAGGAGGGGACCCCACACACAACACAGAGCATGCTTGCTCATGATTCTATAACACAATAGTTTTTCAATGGAAGTGAATAAATCCATCTAAAAGAAAAGGACCTTCTCACATTAGCAAGAGCATTGTTAAAAATAATATCTACAATTTGATAGCTTTCCATCTGACTAAAGATAGCACATAGTCAGAGGAACTTCAACAAAAAACCAAGGATTTCAAACAGACCTCAACAAGCTCCAGAAGGCCTTCCATTGCATTTCTCACATCATCAATAAGTTCATAGATAACTCTATACAGCCTTATCTCGACCCCTTTATTGTCTGCATGGCTTTTAACTGAACCTGATGCTTTCACGTTAAAACCCAAAATAATGGCTTTGCTAGCAACTGCAAGGTCCACATCGCTGTTGCTTACATCTCCAGTTGCTTCCAAAAGGAACTTCAAAGTAACATTATCTTGTGGAAGCACTTGTAGAGCTTGCCTAACAGCCTCAATAGACCCCTGCTCACAAAACAAAGTGTAATTGACATCATGAAATCAGTAAATGTAGCCATATGCTTTTTTTATGCAGTCAAAAGGTAAAGAATAAAGACACCCAGTA
>JBBYHH010463583.1:0-11348 GCA_038382905.1 Daphne laureola
GCTACTTGATGAGAATCTACTTTTTGAGATCACCCTTGATCATGGAACATGTGTATTCCACCATCCCTTTTATTACTACTTCATAATTAACTTAATTCCAATCATACCAAAATAACAACAATTCACTTAAGATGATTAGGACAACAATAAAAATCCCATTTGGGTTTAAAACCCATAAAACCACCGGCCCTATGGGTAAATTCCCAACATATAATTTTTCATCAATTCTCCAAAGTTGGCCATTTTGCACACCAAATCCAATTTTAGAAAAAATGGTCTGAGGCTTATAAAATGCTGTAATTCCATATAATTCCACATGATTGCCTCCCAATAGCTCATCGGGACATTTATTTTATTTACGAGCAACATAATACATAATTGTCATAAAGTCCCGGTAAATTACATCAGACAAATAAATACATCTGGGGTGGTGTAACAATTCTCCCCCTAGGACTCTTGATCCTCCAAGATGGGCCTCAAACAATGATACTCCATAGTATATTGATCCATGATATCTTGCTCAGTCTCTCATGTGGCCTCCCGATCAGAATGATGTGACCATTGAACTTTGACCATCGGGATAAATTTGTTACGAAGCTTCCGAACATCATTGGCCAATAGGGCGACTGGTACCTCCTGGTAAGATAGGTCAAGCTCCAACTAGACTTCCTCCACAGGAATAGTCTGAGTGGGGTCCAAAAGACATTTCTTCAGCATACTCACATGGAAGATGTTCTGTACTGCAGACATGCTGGGAGGCAGGGCCAATTTGTAGGCGACCTTGCCCACCCGCTCCAGAATCTCATAAGGACTGATATATCTTGGGGCCAGCTTACCCCGTCTACCAAATCGAACAGTCCCCCAAATAGGTGCCACTTTGAGCCAGACTCTATCTTCCACATTGAATTCTAAATCTCAATGCCGCTTGTTGACATAAGCTATGGTACGATTATTCGCAGTTTTTAAGTGCGCCTGAATCAATCTGATCTTTGTCGCTGTCTCCTCAATGACCTCAGGGCCCAATTCTTCGTTGTCTGATGCTTCAGACCAATAATGCGGCATCATACATCTTCACCCATACAGTGCTTCATACGGTGCCATGCCGATCATGGTCTGATAGCTGTTGTTATATGAAAACTCCATAAGAGGTAGGTGTCGGTCCCATTCACCCTCGAAGTCAAGTGCACAGCTGCGCATCATATCCTCCAGAATCTGAATCACCCTCTCTGATTGACCATCGGTCTGGGGGTGATATGTTGTACTCAAATGCAGCTGTGTACCCAGCGCCTTATGAAAGGTGGTCCAGAATCATGCGGTAAAGTGTGAATCTCGATCTGACATAATGGAGTCCAGTACCCCATGTAACCGCACGATCTCCTGAATGTACACTTAGGCCAACTTCTCCAAGGAGTCTGTTACTCTGATCGGTAGGAAGTGTGCATATTTCATTAGTCGATCCACAATGACCCATACTGCATCATGCCGTGAATGTTTTAGGGGTAATCCAGTCAGAAAATCTATTGTGATGTTACCCCACTTCTTTACTAGGATGGGTAGGGTCTGTAGGGTTCTGGTAGGTTTCTAGTTTTCTGCCTTCACCCGTTCGCAAGTAGCACACTTCGCTAGGTATGTAGCAATATGTCTGCGCATGCTGGGCCACCAAAAATGTGTGCGCAGGTCATGGTACATTTTCTCACTCCCTGGATAAATGCTCAGTGTGCTGGCGTGTGCTTCCTCCAGAATCTCTTCCTGAACCATTAGGTGATCCGGTACATATAAGCATTCCTTAAAGTACAACAAATTGTGCCTGTACTCAAATGATGGTCGCAGTGCTCCAGCATCCTCACCCGACATCTTCCTCAAACTATTGTCCCTTTTCTGTGCCTCTCGGACCTTATCCACCCAATCTGATCGGACTGTCAAGGAAAAAATCTGTTCTTACTCTCATGTACTCCACCGGTGCCATAGAGCTCTCAAATCTGTCTCGACCATGCCTATATACTTCCTACTCAGAGTATCTTCCATGGTATTACCCTTACCGACAATGTACTCGATGGTGCAGTCATAATCCTTCATATACTTGAGCCACCATCGTTGTCTCATGTTACGATCCGTCTGAGTAAACAGGTATTTCAGGCTTTTGTGGTCGATAAAAATCTGGAATTTGTTGCTCAGCAGGTAATGTCTCCACTACTTCAGGGCGTAAATCACTACAACCAATTCCAAATCATGTGTGAGATAATTTTGCCCATGAGATCGGAACTGGCTCGAACCATAAGCAATCACATGACCATCTTGCATCAACACACATCCCAGACCCGTTTGTGAAGCGTCAGTGTAAACCACATAAGGTTTGTCAATCATCGCTTCAGCTCCTGGTAACTCTTCTCACAATCCTCAGTCCATACAAATGGTTGACCCTTCTTGATCAGTTGAGTCATTGTGAAGCTAACACAGAGAATATCAGAACAAATCTATGGTAATAACTGGCCAATCCTAGGAAACTCCGAATATCCTTAACTGTATAAGGACGCTTCCAGTCTTGGATAGCTCTTACCTTCTTCGAACCCACTAAAATCCCATCCTCGTTGATGACATGCCCCAAAAATGACACTTCGCGCATCCAGAAATCACACTTGGAGAATTTTGTGTACAACTGATTCTTTTATAATGTCTCCAAGACGATCCTCAGATGCTCCTGGTGTGTATCCTCATCGGGGGAATAAATCAGGATATCATCAATAAACACAACCATGAAGGAATCCAAGTGAGGACGGAACACCTCATTCATCAAGGCCATGAATGCTACCGGGTCATTGGTCAGCCCTAAAGGCATAACTGTGTACTCATAATGATCGTACCAAGTGCGGAATGCGGTCTTTGGAATGTTGTCCTCCTTCACCTTCATCTGAAAATACCTTGACCATAGATCAATCTTCGAAAATACTTTCGCTCCTCTGAGCTGATCAAACAGGTCATCGATCTTCGGCAGGGGGTACTTGTTTTTTATGGTTACAGCATTTAACTGACGATAATCTATGCACAATCATAGGGTCCCATCCTTCTTTCTCACAAATAGGACCGGGGCACCCCACGGTCATGTACTTCGTCGAATGAACCCTTTCTTTAGCAATTCATCCAACTGTTTCTTCAATTCTGTCATTTTGACAATCGGCATTCGATAGGGATGGTTAAAGATAGGAACTATCCCAGGCTGTAACTTTATCTTGAAAGTGACCTCCCTCACAGGAGGCATCCCTAGCAGTTCCTCCAGAAAAACCTATGGAAACTATCGTACAATGGGAATTTTCTCTAACTCCATACGCGTACCTATGGCGTTGAGGCTGAAATATTCTCTCCTCATCGGTTACTGGGATGTGCTCAAGTATGCTTAGTTCCATGCTCTATTTAACTAGTTTCGATGGATAGTCAATTGGCACGACCTTCCCAAAAAATAGGATTTGCCGCTTAGCACAGTCAATCTTCACATCATGCTGGGATAACCAGTCCATCCCTAGTATCACATCATACTTGGATGTGTCCAAGATCAGCAGCTCTGACTGAATCTGATGATGCCTGATACTCAAAACGCACTCTTGTGCCATCACATTCGAATACAATCATGTCCTACCAGCAGTACGGACCATAACTACGTTCGACATATAGGCGATAGGTAATACTAGAGATGTTGTACATCTCTCAGATATAGAAGATATGGAAGCACCAGTATCAAATACTGCATTAACAGGTACATTATTTAAAAGGATGATACCTACTAACGCTATTGGCTGTGATGTCCCGACCTTCTCGATCTGCAAAACTCATCCAGGCTGTGTAGTCCACCGAGCTGGCGGTGGTAGAGGTGGCTGTCATGGCTTCTAGAATTTGGGGCTGCCCTGCGGTGCACCGTGACTCTGAGGTACATTGAGTTGGGCCCTCTGTTGATATCTGGGCTATCCTGTGCCCCCTGTCAGCGCTGATCTGGGCAGTCTCTAACCCAGTGGTCTGTAGATCCACAGATGAGGCAGCATCCTGCTTTTCAATAGCACTCTCCAAGATGACGCTTGCCACAGAACTGATATTATGGGTATGTCTCTGCAGACCCCTTACCCTTGCTGAACTTGCCTGACTTGTCATATTTTCTGAAATTTCTGAAAATCCTGTTAGATCCTTGATACCCTGAACTCTTCCCACCTGTCTGGGGCTGGGAAGATGTTATCTTACCACGCAGCTCTTCTCTCTCGACCAATAAAGCCTTCTGGATGGCATCATGATAAGATGTGAGACACAACATCCCAAGACACCTGCTGATCTTGGGTCTCAATCCCCTGATAAACCTCTGTGTCTTCTCCTCCTCTATATCATAATAATGTCATACATAGTGTACCAGTTTGTCAAACCGGTGCTCATAAATAGTGATAGATAGGTTCCCCTGAACCAAAGCATCAAACTCAGCTATACGGCACTCACGGGTTGCATAGCCAATCCATCGATCATGAAAGAGGGTAGTAAACTTGCCCCACTATACACCAGGATCTCTCTGTCCATTCTTGCCATACTTGGTTCGTCTATCCCTCAACACGCGTCTCCACCAAAATTAAGCGAGGTCCTTCAGGTTTAAGGTAAAAAGTGTGACCATCTCTCTCGAAGAGAACCTCAATCCATCCAACAATCACTCCATCTCAGTAATCTAGGACTCGGCTATCTCTGACCCCCCTTTTCCCATGAACTTGGGTGGGGTCATATGCTGGAAATGCTCCAAGGTAGTCAAAGTATCAGATCCTGCACCTTACCCTCTACGGGGTCTCCGGCTGTCTCTCTCATCAGTAAAATTAGAGTAATGCCTGATGCGGTGTCAGTGAACTGACCGTGACCGTCTCTCCCCCTACGTCGGCCACATGATCTGTCATCAGATATAACAATCCTCACCCTCCTGGCTCGAGAATGTATGCGATGATCCTGAACGCTAGGAGTGGAGTTCGTAGTATCGTCATGTGACCCGTAGCTTAGAGTAGTGTAGGTCCCTGACCTAATGGTATCATCTACCCCACTGTGAGGCTGCTGCTGTAATGGTTCAGTCTTCACCCCCTGCCCTTCGGGGTTTCCCTGTGTGGCCGCTCTGACTATACTGGTGGTCAGAATCACCCTAATCTACTCTAGGACCTGAGTAACCTGAGCTGGGGTCTGTACCTCTAGCGGGGGTGGAGGCTCAGGCTGAAATAGTGGTATCCGAGATCCTCATGGCCTTCGCCCTAGTCTATCCATTAGCTCGGGGTCTTAGAGCTCCGGTTGTAAGACTCTATCGCGACGAGTCCTAACCATATCTGATATTTTGTATTCGAAAGGGTTTGACAAAATGGTTAACTTACTTACTTATTAGTAACAACGGTATTCTTACTGGCTCTGTAGTATGCATGTAATATCATGATGTATAACTATCCAATTATGAAAATTTCCAATTATGCTATCTTTTAAGTGCATTTCTTTATTGGACACATAACGCAATTTTTTGTTAAACCAACTTTTCAATAACCATAGATTATGCTTGATAGGGTTAAACTAACAAATCCTAATTCTACCTATTGTTCAATAGGTAATTTAGAGTAAAAGGTAGCTAAGCTTTTAATAAAAATTACCCAGATCAACCAGTGAATCAAGGTTGGCTTTTCTAACCATACCTAGTGCTAACCTAGGCTCTGATACCAACTTGTCACCACCTCTCCGTGATACTTGTTGGAAAATGTGCATAAGCGGTTAATCGAGGCAGCTGGTGATGTCAGAACAGAGTTCTTCGAAAGTTGCGGTCCCAAAACCCGCCCATTTATTAAACAAAAATCAAACTTAAGTTTCTAACGCGTTTTTCAGGTTTTAAGGCATTCTAGTTTATTTACGCCTCAACCTGCATCCGGAAACATGTTAGTGGTTCTATAGAAATATCATGTGATAATACATAATTTAAAGTTATACATCAGAGAGGAACTACCACCCACTTCGTTGGGTGCGGAGTTCCACAAAATATACAGTCATCCGATGTAAGTGTGCATGCATACTACCATATAGAGCCAAAATAACTAAATAGCCAAAATACCTATTCTACTTGCGTCAAAGTCCAAAAGACCGCAAGCTACCGCTACTACTATTACCATAAAAAGTTAAACAGTTAGTCGTTCTAGTTTCATACTCGTACAGAATACAATAGACCGATCGGGACTACCCCTGCAAAACATAAATCTAGATCAGGAATAACAATATGTACCTGAGGTACCAAACAATATCATCCGCGCGGACTAGCCCGCTGGCTGCTGATCAGAAGCTTTTGAAAAAGATGATCAATAAGGGGGTGAGTCCTCGAAAGGTACTTAGTAAGGGCATGGGCATATCTAGTGGATAATAAATGCGGAAACCTGCAGAAAATGTTAGCATATAATAAGGTCTGGTGTCTGCTGCCCAGCACACCGACCGATACAATAGGGGGCCCGGTGGCCGGAGCCTAACCAGTCGGGCCAACAATACAATAATTGCATGGTACTAGCAAGGGGCCATGGTACCCCACGGCAGAAGCCGTATCAATACAATATTGGTCGTAACGACCACAAACTGAGTTGTTTCAGAAACAATGTCGATATCATAATGCAGAAGAGCTTTAATTAAATGACCTATATACCACTAGACATACCTACAAGACTACTCAAGGGCCCCACCACCAGCCCAGGACTCGCCTCAACTAACCTAATATACTCTGTGTGCATCCCAATAATGTATATTAAGAAAGTTGAACCCTTACCTCGATAATCGGAATAATCTACTGAACCTCCAATCTCCCCGCAGATATTCCCAGTAATAACATAACCTATTTCAATAGTTAACAAAACATATTGAACTTTAGTTTCTAACTAAAATTCCTTAATAAACTTTATCAATTAATACCTTCATAGTACTTGAACGTTTCCACATGTTCACTTTATTCCATAAATCACAAAAGGTGACAACTTTATGCTTAAAGTGTCAATATATTATTTCATAGCTTAAAGTGACCAATTTTCCTTATTTTCTCCATAATTACACTTTTAGTTCCTAACCTTTTTAGGAACTTCCAATTTGGCCCCTAATTCCACATAATGGCAAAATTTCCCAAACTGTCCATTATTCAATTTTTTTCACTTAATTACTGAAATTACCTTAACCCTTCTTTAAAATTGCACAAGTCACCAATACTTTTACCAAAGGTGCAAATTTTACCCAAAACTTTTATAAAGTTACAAAAATTCCATTTTTTGTTAACTTTTTCAACCCAAATAATTAATTCCCTTAAAATCGGCGATTTGACCGAATTTCGGCCCAAGGCCCAATTTTTCGGCTTTCTTGCAATTACAACCTTAAACTTTCCAAAAGTGTCATTTTAATTCTCAAACTTTATTTACTTCCATACTTCTCCATTTTAATCCGTAAAAATGATATTTTTTCCACAAAACTATATATTTCCCAAAAATCCTTTAAGTTTCGGTTTTGGGCCTAACCTTTCGGCCCATTTTCGCTTTTAACCCAAACTTTATCCATTCTTTCACTTTAGCACTTGACTTTTATTCCTTCACCAAAACTTCATTTAATCACCAAATATTTTCCCCAAAATATTTCTTTCAATTCGGCCCATCCATATTTTTCGGCCGAACTCCCTTAGTTTCGGCCCAACCTCAAATTTTACCCAAATTTGATCCAACTTCACACTTTAATCACCCAACTTAATTTACCTTAACAAATCACTATTTTAATCCATTAATCCAACACTTAAACACCAAAATACATCATCCAAAATCCTCCCAAACTTCCGACCTTTCCTCTTTTCTTCACCAAATAATTTCCAAATTTAACCATAACCTTAAAACATCACAAACATGCTTCTAACACCATTTTCTCAACAAAATTCAACCAACTTCAATATACCAAAAATCATCCTTATTTTTGGCAATAACAAGAACAACACATCCAACATGTTTTTCATGTTCAACCAAACACAAATCATGCTTGTCATGCTTCCAAAAGCAACATAGACATGCTTTATCATACAAATCAACATACTTTCTCAAGAACATAGTTTTCCTTCAACATGCTCATGAACATCCATCTCATAGCTTAAACATAGGCTTACCTTGGAGAGATGTGTTGAACAAGATTGCTAAAAAATCCCCCTTAAAATCGGATTCACTAAAGAGGAAGAAAATAGTGGTTTAACTCACTTTCAACCTATTAATCTTAACTTAAATAACCAAGGAACGTCCTTACCTTGGTAGTTCTTGGATCTAGAGGCTTAAGATGAGTAGAAATTGCACCATCATCACCATAAAATGCTCTATGATTTTCGGCCTTCCTAATCCTTGCTTGATTCTTGATCCAGAGAGCTTGGTAAAGAAGAAACTTGAAGAAAAAATCTCCCTTGGTTAGCTCCCAAAACTGGCAAATTTTAGAGAGAAGGAAGAGATATTTATTTATTTTTGGTTAGTTCTCTTACTACCAATCATAAACCTTATTTAACCAAGAGTAAAAATTCCATAAGTATTTTAATTCATTTCTATTTACGTGTCTTAGGATAATACCAAAACTTATCCTCTTCTAAATGAATCATCACCCTTAGATGAGCATTTCCTTTTTTAGATCACCATTGATTACCTAACACATGGCTTTCACTTTCTTAATTTTCCAAGACTAGTATTTATCCTTAATTCAATTCTTGTAAAAAATAACTCACTCACAATTTAAGCTTCCAAATGAGCCCATTTAGGTCCAATTATAGGCCTAAATCTCCGGCCCATTTAACAGCCCAACTTGTGATTTTTCCGATAATTTTTTCAACGGTAACCATTTTGTCATCTGAAACTAATTTTTTGAAAAAATAGTCCGAGACTTATAAAATGTTGTAATTCCTTATAATTTGACAATATGACCTCCAATAGCTCATCGAGACATTTATTTCATTTATAAACAACATAATTACATAATTGTCACTAAATTCCGGTAAATTACAAACTAACCTCTAAAAAAATTATGTCAGAAAATAAATATATTTGGGGTAGGTGTAACATCGGACGTTTTTTAGATCCTGACATTGTATATCCCAAAACAATGCCGGTTGTATTTTTCCCCATACTGAGGTGCCTAAAATGGCCAACATTATTTTTTTTTTGTATTCATCATAATTTTATATTATCTCGTAATGTAAATCTATTATTTTTAGTGTTACTCTCGCGAACGTTTGTTTGTTTTTTGTTTTAAAAAAAAATTCGGTGCGGCTTTGTCTTCATCAGTCTTTTCAGTATGATCGTCGATCTAGATCGTAGATCTCGATAGTGCTTGGAATTTTTGAGACCCCGACACTGTATATCTGAAAACGATGCCGGATCTCACTTCCCGCATACGGAGGGCCCTAAAATGGCCAACATTATTTTTTTGATTGATAACAATTTTATATTGTGCCGTCATGTAGATCTACAATTTTTAGTGATACTTTCCCGTACTCTGTTTCTGAGTTGAAGAGATCTATTTTTTTTCCTGGTTCAGGATTGCCATGTTTTCTTTATATTTTTTTAACTCACAATTATACGTGTCAAGTATTTAAAATCTAACGTGGTTTATAAGAAATAGACTATTTACTCAAGGGTGTAGTTTACATTTGTAAACTCTTATTCACATCTATTGTATGGGCGAACTCTGATTCATTGACCGAACATATTTAAACTTGTGAGAAATGAACATGTGTATCTTAACTAACGTCAGACTCATTCATGAGTTAGTGTATGGGTCTGACATTGGACTTCAACCTTAAATGATATGAAATCTGAACACACTTAAGAGGTAAAATCTCTTTGTTTATTTTCACTGTATACATATTTGAGTCCTCAGTATTTTCATTTAAATTGTTTACTGACACTTTATTCTTTTTTTTTTGCATGTGCTAAAGAAACATTGCATCCGGAAGCTTGCATGTAGTTTCTGTGTTTGGCACTGAACTTGAAATAAGTGATATCCCATCGGAACAGAATAAGATACATGGTAAAATCTTTATTTTTTTACTCATTTGACAATTTATAAATTTTTAAAAGCACTACATACCATGTATAATGTGTACTAACAGTTTATTATATTCTATTTTTCCATGTACCTTTTGAATGCACACCAGTCAACGCTTCGGTATCTCTTGAAACAGAATATAACAAATGCCATGGTAAACCCTAAGTATTTTTAAACTTGTGCGCTGGTTTTATATTTGTGGTCATCTAGAATAATAACAAAATATTAAACATTTTGCTCAAAAATGGATTCTCATTCAGAATATGTTATACACCCAGACAATAAAGTTGCAAGCGTACCTTTAAGCAGTTCGTGCTTTCACTCCTAGTCAACCGCTTATCAATACTTACACCTAAAACAAATGTAACAATTTATTTGTAGTCTAGTTCACGTAAAAAGGTAGTGAAATTGGTAAGATCAATATTGAATGTAATATAGTTCTTGAATTCAGATAGTAAGCATACCTCCAATCACTAGTGATCATGTATTTAAAATTGAATTGTGCTTCAAAATCGTTGTTGTAAACAAAGTTTCATCAAGTTAGTACTTAGAGTAGTAGAGTGTCTCAAAAATCATTGCAAAGTATAAAAGATGAGAACACCTACCGACCTTGTAACTTATGGTAGATGAGAAGCTGATATTGTGTTAATTTTGTTTACTCTGAAAATGCAAATCGGTATGATATGCGGCAGAGTAAATGTTAATTTTGAGTATGAGATAATATTTATAATACTACTCATATTGAAATATCTCAAATCACTCTAAAACCGGTATGTTTCCTTAATTTAAGGCTAAATTTGAGCATCTTTAATATACGAATATTTTAGGGTAACTAAAACCGGCAATTATGATTGGAAATTTTGTTATAAAAATATAAATATACACGCCAATTGATTTGACTTCCGTGTGTGAGTTTTATTACCATGTATCGTGTCACCACCACCCCCGATATTCCCGTTGTTCGCGGCGAAAGCGTCGGTGTTGCGATGATGGTTGTCGGGGAAACCGGATGATGGGGGTAGACGTCGATCACTTGAGTGACTTTTGATGGTGAATCCCGTTCGAAAACCTGGCCCTAATTTTTTTTCGTTTATTTCTAATTACTAACGCGTTATGCAGTTTTTAGGCATTCTAACCAACCCCTAAACCTGCACCCGAAAATACGTTAGCCGTCTTACAGAAAATCGCGCGGTTTACAACAATTATAAGTTACACTAGTAAGGAGGCCCGCCCACTTCGTTGGGCTAGCGCTCCCCGGTAAATATAGATACAGACCATTGCAAATA